>OX632360.1:5942967-6012967 GCA_951751655.1 Ophion costatus | reverse complement strand
TGAAGATTCTCGAATTGCAAAACGAGTATTATCCGATCCCTTTTATATCATCTCGGGATTTGAGGTCTCTGTCTCGCCCTCTGCGTCTCCTCCTGGCCCTTCATTTTATTTGTCTCTTTTTCTATCCCTCGCCCTCTCTCTCTTTTTGCCATTGGCCATACTAACTTTTAGGGGATGAACCTCGACAAATTCTCCGAGCAAAATCCTCGGTATACTTTTTTTTTCAATAATATAATATTTAATTAAAGCTACAAATATTTTAGGTTTTTTTAAAAATTATTACTCAACTATTGATTGAATTCTTAACTATCGATTGAATTTTTTGTAATTTACGTATTTATTTTATTTGTTTCATGATAATACTTTACTTTTCTTTACATTATAATTATTCTTTATTTATAAATTAATTTATTAAATGTATTATGGGTTTATTTATTTCATTTTAGTTAGTGCATTTATTTTCTAGTAATATTTCATGAGCCTACAAATATGGCCCTCGAGTAAAAACAGTTAATGGTAGCGTTGAAGTTTGCAGAATCTTCAAAACTTTTTGTTTCGATCCAGCTCATTTGCATCAAAATTCTTTCGAGAAACAACTTTCCGAAAGGGGTACTTTCTTTCATTAATAATCAATTGTTTATTTTTACGTATGAAAATTGGGTTCGTTTTGTTAATGATCAATGATTTATTCCCTTATTCCGCCCCTATAAATTTTCAATTTTCACATCCGCACCTCAGAGAATACATATGTGCGTAAATCCAGAAATTAATTATTAATTGTCAACAATTACATAGCCATTATAATTAATTTTTAGCCTGAAATTCTGCCAGCACAATGTATAGAATTCTCACATTGAAGCGAATGAAAGTACCATCAAAAAAATTCTCCCCACACCTGTACATAAGATGAAAAACATGAAAGAAAAATCGAAAGTACATAAAAAATAAATATTATTTTCATTAAAAAAAAACGTTACTATCATCTTTTAAAATAATGTGAAAAAAATGATTTACTAATCGTAAGAAATAAAGATCATAGTGATTTTCAATACACTTTTGTTTATTCTATAATTCTTTCATACTGCAAAGAAATTTATATGGAATATTTAATAGGGTTTTACGATTGTTTTTTAAAATTTTTAACGTTCTTTCGGATGCCCTTCTGGGCTTTTGCATTCATCCCTTTTACGTTTAACCTCCTACTCCATATGTCACTTGACTTCTACTAACTTCGGTCTAGGAAACTAGACTTCACTAGGTGAAATGGTACTCGGTTTTTTTTCAACGTTAAAAAATGTACGTTTAATTTTACAATTATATCCGTATATTAATTATCAATAGCCAATAATTGTAATATACCAATTATGATTCATTGTCAACCAACAATTCTACCACCGCAATGTGAAAAATTCCCGCTTTGAAGCCAATAAAAGTTGCATCGAAAATAATTCTCCCCGCACTTCTACGCAAAATGAAAAAACGAAATAAAAATCAAAAGTATATTAAAAGTAAACATTATTCTTATTTTAAAAAAGCATTACTTTTATTTCTGAAAATAATGCAAAAGAAAACATTCCCCAAACCCAAACAAACCCAAACAAGGCATAAAAATCACATTCGTTTCCAATAAACTCTGGATTGTTCTATAATTTCTTCATACTGCATAAAAATTCAGATTATTTAACACTGTTTCACAATTGTCTTTTTTTTTCATTTCCAGCGTTCTTTCCGATTCCCCCTGGGTTTCTGCATTACTTCTTTTTACTTTCAACCACCCCTATTAATTGTCACTTCGCCATTTCCATTTCCCGGATATTTTCCCGCGGTTATGCGGCCACCCATCCAAATATTGGCGCGCGCCGTTCATCGTCCACTACTCTTACTCAAGCTTTTATTAATAAATAAAAAATATAAATGAATAAATTAAAATGATATCAATATTAAAATTAATAAATTAAAATAATATCAATACTAAAATCAATAAATTAAAATGATATCAATATTAAAATTAATGAATTAAAATGATATCAATATTAAAATTAATACATTAAGATAATATTAATATTAAAATTAATGAATTAAAATTATATCAATATTAAAATTAATAAATTAATGTATTAATTTATAAATAAAATTGCATACTGACTTGACGAACATGTAAACCCCCGTAGGTTCCATGGCCCTCGCGACGGCCCTCCAGCTCGCCACGACGGTGTATCTTTGTTTGGCGGTGAGGGGCAACCGTGGATCGGTTGCCGCCGGTGGTGGTGGGCTTTCCCGCCCGCCCCGATTCTGCATCGCCGACGACGACAGTTTGCTAAGTTCGCACCCCATGACGAACACCACTCTCACAAATTCTTCGTCTTCAAAAAAAAATTGCTCTCTCGCCTCGTCGAACTTCGGGATGTTAAACTTTGCCAATAAAGACGGAGGCTCGGAGGCCACGTCAATTTCTGCTCGAAACTCTTCGTCAATTCGTATCACGAAATTCGCCAGGCATTTTCCTCCAGCGATGAAAAACCACCTTTTTTGTCCAGACTTTCGTGACCTGTTTTTTTTTTTTCTTCAATCCAGCCAATTCGTCTGTGAAAAACTTTAAATATATATTCCTTCTTGTCGCGAGGAAGAGAGAAAAAAAAATGGTCTCCTCGTATAGTTAATCTCTGTCAAGGCGGATGTAGTCCCGAGAATTTTCCAACGTGCAGCAGCAAAGTGAGAGAGGATTTACGAGGCGAGAGAGGGAGGGAGCGAGAGGCCCCGATCGCGAAGGCTGTAGGAGGAAAGAGAGGTTGCCTCCCACGGGAGCTCGACAGTCTCGGTGCTCGCGTACGCACGAGAATAATTTATTTCTGTCGTTTCCTCTCCTCCAACACACACACGTACACCTTTTCTGACTTTTTTCTCCTCCTCTTCTCAGGTGTGCAGCGGCGCACAAAAAGTTCAAGTTTCGAGCGTGTTTAAAGACACAATTTCCGCAGATTTTTTCTTCTCCTCATTCGATCACGGTATCGATGAAAAAAATGATTATTTGTACTCGAGACAAGTTCGTTTCAGTGTAGCTCGGTATTTAATTCGGAATTTCCATTCTAAGTACGAAATATTTTGATTTTAAACACTCGCTTATTAGTTTTTATTTATTCGTTATTTCCGTTTGCCGAATCCGAGGATCGGTGATTCTTCGTCAATCATTCCAATGACGCGAATCATTCTCGATCGAATATTATCGTCAAGTGGGTCGCGACATCGGATTCTGTCGTGCTTTCACTGTCTCTTGCAGCACTGGTAACACTTTTCTCCCTAGACGCACCTTTCCTCTAGACACATTTTTCCCCTAGGCACACTTTTCCACTGGACTCATGTTTCTCTAGGCGCATTATCCCCAGGTTTAATTCCCCCCTAGATGCATTTTCCCCTAGATACATTTTTGCCCGGACGCACTTTTCCTCTAGGAGCACTTTTCTTCAGATTCGATTCGGTAGGCGAACTTTTGTCGCGAGATACACTTTCCCCTGGATCCACTTTTCCCCCTAGACGCACTTTTTTCTAGACATTTTTTTCCCGGGACTAGTTTCTCCCTAGACGCACTTTTCCCCTAGATATATTTCCCCCTAGACACAAGTTTTTCCCCTGGGAACGCTTTTCTCCCTACACGCACTCTTGCCCCTAGATACACTTTCCCCTAGACACAGGTTTTTCCCTCGACATACTTTTCTCCCTAGAGACACCCTTCTAACCGGATACAATTTGCTCCTAGAAACACACTCCCCCAGAGGCGAGTTTTTCCCTGGTCATGCTTTTCTCCCCAGACGCACTTTGCCCCTAGATACACTTTCCCCTAGACACAAGTTTTCCTCCTAGACATACTGTACTCCCTAGAGGTACCCTTCTCACTGGACACACTTTGCCCCTAGATACACTTTCCCCTAGACACAAGTTTCTCCCCTAGACATCATTTTCTCCCCAGGCACACTTTTATCCCTAGACACTATTCTCCCTAGACACTTCCCATTCTAGATGTTCATCTCTCTGTAACCTTTTCTCTCGATAATTATATTCGCGACACAGTTTTTTTTTTGGCCAAATCTCCAAAAATTCTTTTCTTTCCGAGATTTATTGTAAATTCGATCGTGTCGATTTGGCGCATTTGTGACGGGAATAGCAAATTTCCAATTCCTCGGTGAATCCTCGCACGTACGAGTTCATTGTACTCCGCGCAAAACCGACGCTGTATTTTTTTTTTTCGATTTTTTGTCTTCTTTCCGCCGGGTTTTTACGAATTTTTTTGTTTTGTTTTTTTATTTACAAACACTCGCGCGCGTTCGCGTTCTTGCGCATCTTTCAGGCTTTCTTCACGATTTCTCGGTGAAACGATGCTCGAGGAATCTCGCCTGTCGGATTAATCCACAATTCGACCGTCCCGGAAGTGGCAGGAACGACCGTAGTCGCCGTTGCGCGCTGCCACGGCTGTCCTTTTTTTTCGCCCGGTATAATTCCGCAGCCCGAGGAACAGCGCAAATGCGGTAATCTGCACTGGGCCATAGAACGTCTGCAACATAAAAAAAAAAAAATACAATTTTTCAATCAACCGATTCAAGTGACTTCATCAAGAGTCGTGATGGAGGGAAAAGCAATCCCGATGGCCTGGGCCAATAGTCGGATGGGTGACCGCTCATCCGGGGCTTGACCCCCGATAATGAAGATGACGGTACGAAAATCTCGGTGGTCCTTTTTCCCCTTCAAGGAGGAAGATTCCTTCAATTTGGTTAAGGGGGGATGTTCCTTTAATGTCCTTAAGGGGCAATGTTCCTTCGATTTCCTTAAGGGGGGTGCTCTCAATTTCCTCAAGGGGGAATATGCCTTCAGCTTCCTTAAGGGGGGAGCTTCCTATAGTATCCTTAAGGGGGGAGTCCCTCAATTTATTTAAGGAGGAGATTCCTTTAGTTTCCTTAAGGGGGGATTCCTTTAATTCCCACAAGGGGGCGATTCCATTCACTTTAGGCGAGGAAAAAAATGGCTGATTGTCATGGTGTTTTTTAAGTAAAGATTTCTTGACTGTTTTTGAGACTTAGGGTTTGTTTTATTACTATTTTTGGCTGTTGCAGGGTATTTTTTTTATTAACCTTTAAAAATGGCGGAGGTATGGGACGGCCTTTTATACTGCATTTTAAAAATTGGCTTGACGTATAGCTAAAAAACTAATCAACCGATTGTAACGAAATTTGATATTGATAAATTTGATTTGATTTGATTGATATTGATAAATTTTATTTGATTTGATATTCTCACCTTATTGTTTAAAACATAAACCCAAATGTTATTGAAAAATCGAAAAAAGTATATTTTTGAGTATAAGTAAAAATATAAAAGTATATTTTAGTAAAGATGTAGCCATTTTTTTTTCGGAAAATTCAATCTTTGGTGTCAAAGTGTACCATTTAATCGACTTTCGACATTTCTCACATTTTCTTGGTTCATATTCTGCGTATGAGTGTTAAGGGGTTATATACAGTCGAAATTTTCAAAAAATCGATTTTTTATTTTATTCTTTCGTAATGTATATTTAAGTACACACACAGAAAATTTCTTGTCAATACGGAGAATATTCTCGAAGTTACACGTACATTTGTAATGACGTGTCAGACTAGATGTAAAGTGCTTTGGAAACGTTAAACGTGTTTTTCTCAAGACTGTGTTTTTAAAGTCGATGAGCAAGATTTCTCGAAAACGGCTGAACCGATCAGTTTCAAATTTTAACACAATTTTTGCAAGTATGTTTTTTTAGTAATTAATCGAAGGTTTTTTCTCACCGATAAATATTTTCCATTTTATAAACAATTTGAGGCTTAAATTTTTGTCAAACATCGATTTTTTTTAGAAGCCATCATTTTGTCAAAAAATAATATTTTGCTTATTCCTTGGATCAATTACACGATAATCCATTATATTAACGAAATATTTTTGATCTTTTCATTTTACATGATCCAGTCCAGAGATATCGTGCTCACCGCAAGACGCCTTTTTTTAGCGGTGCTCCCGGAGATCAGCTATAGCAGCTTTCAAAATAATTATTTTTAGACATAAAAATGTTTAAAAAACAGTTAAAAGTTACCATATTATGTGTACAAATTTTTACGTTAATAGATTCAAAGGTCTTCTCAAGAGAAATTCTTGAAAAATCGATCTTTTTGGGCCTCCTGATTGTATTTAATCCCTTAATGAAAGAAAGAACTTCGTTGTTATTTTTGCCAGATTAATCCCGCCGACGTCACGTGTCGGCGGGATTAATCAATTAAAAAAATACCACGTGACAGCCAAAAGTAGTAACAAGACATAGCCTAAGTCTCAAAAATGGTGACGAAATCTTTCTTTGAAAAAAATCACGAAAAACAACTTTATCTCGGTCAAAAGTATTTCCCCCCTTAAGCAGAGCCTTCCCCGCACGCCGAAGGTAATTTTTCCGCGTGTTTGGGGTAACCACATGATCTCGTCATGCGGACGTTGGGAATCCTATGAAAGAGGAGTTGATTGGACATCTGTGCGAGTCTGCTTGGCGGTTTCCCCAAAGGAACGATAAGAAGGCCTGAGGAATAGGAGAACAATGGCGCGAGAGATGACGAGGAGACAGGAAATTGGACAAGAGGTTGCCTGATAAATGGGCCTTGAGGAAGGTCGAGAAAGAAAAACACGGATTTTTCAACCGTACCTCCACTTGCAAAAAAGTTTCGTCAATGATAGCGACAACAATTGGACACCAATTGGAATTCGAAGACGTGCCAGCTTTTCGTCGTCAATCTTCGCTAGTTCCAGAAGCGATGAAGTCAGTTAGCGAGCATTTGACGTTGCCTCAAACTTCCAAATGACCCGGGGCGTTAGGAATGCAAAACTCTACGACTGTGAATAATGGAATGGTACGATTAATTCAATGAGATTCCGAGAGCACGAGAGCCATTTTGCAGTCACCCTCCAATTGCTGGACACGTATCTCTCCTGGAGCCAGGCGAAACGGCATTGAGCTTTGATTCCTACGGAGCTCGAAAACTTTTTTTATTTCCACTTTCATCGAATTGGCGGGTAAGGGCAAAAAGAATCGTTTTGTTAATGGGCTACGTCGAAGAATTGCAATTTCCAAAAAAAAATTTCATTCGATGGTATCATCTTTTAGCTGTATTCAAAGTTTTCAAAGTCGGTGGACATGATATCTCGAGTACCACCAGAGGGATCGTTTCCAAATTTACGGGAGATACGATGAGGAACATTCAAAGGTCGTTGACGATCTCACTTTTTCAAAATCGATCGTCATTTTTTAATAGCTACCTAAAAATGACGATTTTTTCCCTAGATTTTGTGTTCTCGAGTTTCAATTTATCGCCATGTTGTTGGAAAAAAAAACATTTAAAAATCGACGATCGTCAACGACTCGTGTTTATGGTTAATTTGAATAATTTGTTTGTTTTTTAGATTTCGGATGGACCGTTTAAGCCGGAGAGTGTCCACCACCAAGGGTCGCGGAAAAAATCTCATCGGCCGGCGGCCATGTTTTTGTTGCTTTTAAGGCCCTCAATATATATACCTTTGTATTAAAAAAGTGCGGTTTTTTTATCAACTGTTTCTCACAAAAAATCGGAGTTCGGCGATTTTTTTCGGGGCTCTGTACATGTAGCCCCTTAAATTCTAAGGATAAAGCCTTCATTCCTTCCGTTCTAATAAATTTGGTAATTTTTCGTCGTGCGGAAAAATAGGATCGAGAGTTGCCCCAGGAATCTCCAAAAATGCAAATCCTTCTCCAATATTTTGTTTCTGCGAAGGCTGTTTATTTTAGCTCTTAGAAAAAAATAAAATAAATGAAAATGTGCTGGGGTAAAACTTCCTCACTCTTTACCCTGACGTTTCAGCTGATCCCATTGGTGAAAATTGAACGATGAAGCGAAAAGGAAAAATAAATGTATGCACCCTCGATTTCGAAAACTTTTCGATATATTGTGTAATTCATTTTTTTAGGGTGCCCATCCGCGACGCGCTCTTTGATTATATTTACTACCCCATATACATGGGCATCCACCCAGCCTGTTTTCTCAAATGACCAACTTGACGTCGGAATCGACCACAAAACCTAATCTGTGTTTACTGGCGAGGGGTGTGGAGGGCGAGAAAGGGTGATTCATATTGCAATGAGGGACCGCTGTACCCATACAGCTCCCCTAGATAGGGAAGATGACGTACCATCTCAGAACGGCATGCTTATCAGACATTCTTCTTTATCCTTTTTTCATCACCTATAACTTTTTTTTCCGTATATTGCTTATTTAAATTTGTTTACTTAAGTTGTCAAAAAAACTTTTCAAATTAGTAACGCCTACAAAGTAAATTTTTCATCATCCCTTATGTCTTCGTTTTCGTATTTTGCCTATTTAAATTTGTTCACCAGAATTATCAAAGTACATTTTTTATCATCCCTTGTTCCTTCGTTTTCACGTATTTTGCCTATTTAAATTTGTTTACTAGAGTTATAAAAGTAACTTTTCGAATTCGTACTGTTATCAAAGTAAATTTCCAATTATCCCTTATTTCTTCTTTTTTCGTATTTTGCCTATTTAAATTTGTTTACTAGAGTTATCATAGTAACTTTTCAAATTAGGAAGGTTATCAAAGTAACTTTGCAAATTGCAACGTTATCAAAGTAACTTTTCAAATTAGTCACGTTATCAATGTAACTTTTCAAATTAGTAACCTTATCAAAGTACATTTTCCATCATCCCTCATTTTTTTGTATTTTGCCTATTTAAATTTCTCTGCTCAAGTGGCCTAAGTAATTCTTCAAATTAATAACGTCGTCAAAGTGAAGTTTCCATAATTCCTACTTAAATTTCTGTACTCAAGTTATCAAAGTAATTTTTCAAATTAGTAACGTTATCAAAGTAAATTCTTCAGAACACCTTATTTTTTTTCTTTTTTCGTATTTTGCCTATTTAAATTTCTTTACTCAAGTCATCGAGGTAATTTTTCAAATAAGTAACGTTATCTAAGTGAATATTTCATCATCCCTTAATTATTTTATCGTATTTCGTCTATTTGCATTTGATGACTCAAATGATCGCAGTAATGCGCACTCCATTTTAATGCCAGGGAAAAGGGCGTCATTACCGTCGGACCTCAAGGGTCTCCGGAAGTCCGAAGGTTCCTCGAGTTCCCTTTGAAGCTGAGGATCTCGAGGGACCAGTTTGGACTGCTCAAAAATGCTGTTTCTCAGGTGCAATCAGCGCGGTAACGATGTTTGCAACAATTACGACGAAAGGTTACGGAAAGGGTAAAACTAGGAAATTTCGAGCTTGTTATCTCCGCGTCATCGTGTGCGATACGGCGGCAAAAGATTTGTGTCGTTTTATTTTGCGGGGGATCGGCGTATGTCGCCGTGAAAAGTTGGTGCTTTTGATGGGATCGTGTGTATGTGTACTCGAGGTAGTATTGGATAAGCAAGAAGTTACAGACGCCACGCTGGCTTATCACGATCGACGTTTCGCAAGAAGTTGCTCTTGGCCCTTTGTGTGCAAACTATATATATATATATATAAATATATATATATATATATATATATATATATATATATATATATATATATATATATATATATATATATATCGGTGGGGGATGTCGAGTTCTCTGGGAAAGCCATTTTCGAATATAGTGATCCAATTCGGAGCGGATTGTTATCAGGCCTTCTACGTGCTCTCAGCTATATCGAGTTTTCAATCAATCGTTGAATCCTGATAATGGAATTTCAACTTTATTGGAAACACGATTGTTTAACGGCCAACCAACGGATCAGGAATTCTGAAGATCAACCTTTATTTTTTACAAAGCTGAAAACGGACTCATTTTTATTAAAATAAATGCTTCCAGAAATTGCCTGCACTTTGCTTTTTCTGGGTATGTCAAGTGGAGCCTGGGAAGATTGCAATTTTCATTTCAAGGGGCCTTCTAACTTTAGACCCTAAAAAGGCTATTTTCATGAATTTTTTTGAGAGGTCTATATTATAGATATTGATACAAAAGTTGCTACATTTAATAAATACACTTTCGAAATACATTAAAGATTTTCTTTTACTCATTTAAGTCACTATTTATTGACGGAAATGGTAGTTAAAAAAATGTCCTGAAAAATTGTAGGTCTGCGCTGTTGATGAAATCTCAGAGATGGATCATCCGAAACGAAAAAAATCAAACGGTTTTAGATTCAGTATGTTAATGGCTATAGCGCATATCATACGATTTTTTGTATGTGCAGAAATAACAAAATTGCGAAAATTTTTCGAAAAAAACAAAAAACAAGTGCAATACCTCGTAAACCATTGCGAGTCGCTGAAAATCCCTTTAGGGGCTTTCGTGAAATATTCAAGGGAACGTTCGTGCAAAATTTCAGCTCGATCGGAGGAGGGTGGGGGGTCTTTTCGGGTTCTTATAAAAAAAAACTCAAATTTGGCAAGGCTATATATATTAATTGCGTGCGAAATTTCGACCTTTCAATTTCAATAGTCTCGTCGGGAAAAAATGTAGAAACCCTGCAGTATTGAAATTACACAGACCCGTTAAACTGAATGGGAAACGGGTTGCCTTCATAGGGCAAATCGACCAGTGAATGGACGGAAACAAGTGAACGGACAAAAGCTGATTCATATTCAAAATCAGTCAAGAGTATGAATTGTCGACAAAAACTCAAATCACTATAATTTAGCAAAAAAAAATCACAACCATTGTTAAAACGGAATTCTCTGTTTATTATCGAATTTTGACACTGCACGGAATTTTTCCAGTTTGTCGTACTTGCACACTGCGCAACTTAGTTACGATATGGCTATGGACAGTAGGTGCTCAAAACGCGAAAACAATAATTTTTATAAGCTTTCAGGGTAAGTATTACTTTCATTACTTGAGAAAGAATCAATCTTTGATTTTATTCAAAATTTTTTAACAAATTCGTAATAATAAGTCAGAATTAGACGTGCTGCTGTATTCTAATCTCTTTCCAGTGAACGTACATATGGGCTCTTTTCGGATAATTCTCGAAGCAGAGTAAAAAATTGAACTTATCTGTTGAAAATTGCCAAATTAATTATTGTTAAGACTCGGCCATTTTGTACATCGAAAAAAAATATATATTTTCTAACAGCTTGATATTCATACTAAATAGATGTGTAATTAATTTTATTAGTGAATCACTTTTTCATACGAAAAAAAAATTGTTAAATTCGCACATGATTTTATACCCGTTACTGTGACCTAAGGCCTTAAATATTTATTACATTTATTTTACATATTTTCAAAATTTACATATAAAATCGGTAAGATATGACTTTAAAATCCCAGTAGAGAAAACTGCAAATTCTGAAGCAGTGGTTATTTTATTTCTCAAAAATTCATCTCGCAGTTTTTCACTTTATTTTTTACTTATGGTTGTTTTTTTATGTTTTTTCATGGCCATAGGCGGTTAAATATTACCCTCCGGCAAAAGCAGGTCCGCGCGCGAATAAAAGCGAAAACGAGGATACTCATCTCGGACATTCTCGCGTTGCCATAAAAATCGCGAGATACGCAGCGCATCGCACAGCACATAGGGGTACTATCGTAAATAATGATTTCTCAGGTGCTCAACGCGAGTTATTTACGCCGTTTTTTTTTATCATTCGAATCGCATTTTCATTATGATATATTTATTTATGTCGCGGCGAGTACGCGGGACGCGATCACGTACCACCAGTCGGACGGAAGTATAAACCTCCGATGTGGCGTACGAAAGAATTTATACATTGGTTGTCCATACAGTGAACGAGCTCGATGCAAAAAGTCGAGCTTTACATTCTCGTATTCCCCGTTTTCGGGTGCGCTTAAACTTTATTTTTCGACGATTTATTCCAGCCGGGATGTAATATTCGGAATCTTTCGATGAATAAATTTGCCATTGGAAAGGTAGCGGATTTTTAAATGGCAGAAAAACGATACTGAGGTGAGTCCACGATTTTTTAGTTTATGAAATTTATAAATGTCGCGTTTGCTTGAATCATAGTCAACGGGTTACATCTACCTAGGTAGGTCAAAAATTTTTATTTTTCAAAAAAAAATATTTATTCGATTTTTTTAAGTGATTTTCGAGATTTTTGGGTGATTTAAAAGAAATGATTTTTACGATTTTTTAAAATAAGGAATGAATGAATAGAATTTATTCAAATTTTAGGAATATTTTATACATGTTTTCAAATAAATGTTTACATTTTTTCGAAGCGTTTCCTCTGAAAATGTGGAACATATAATCTGCTGCCCATCGAAGGTCGCTATCAGACTTTGCTGTTTGTGTACGCTCTGGAGGCCACCGTTTTCATCGGAAATCAATACCGTTTGATGATTACTTGAAGAACATGTTTTCCTTCTACATGAACCTAACTCTGATATAAAAATTGAACATTGCATTTCTTTAAGTGTTTAAACAAAAGGATATAATTTTTGCCATTATTTTACAACCTTTTTTGCTATTAAAAATATGCTTTAAACAATAATATTTCCCCGAATTAAGGTTCATATAGAGCGCAATTATGTAAAAAATTTAACTATTCCTTCATTAAATCTTAAGTTAGAAACTTTTTGAGCTAGAGTGTACACAAATTGGAAAAAGTCGGATTTGAAAACTAAAATTCCGAAAACAAAAAGTTCAAGGCAGTAACGAGGTATTTATACTGCTTACCGCGAACTTGGGAAACTTTTTGAACACTGTTCTTAAATACTTTTACTAAGAATTTATGGAATTAAAAAAAAATCGATTTTTTGCATCATCTAAACTGGTTTACCGCCCTACACGCGTTTTCAAGGTCGGTGGACATGATACCTCGAGAACCACTTCATAGATTATTTCCAAATTCATAGGAGTTACGACGAGAAACATTTATAGGTCGTTGACGATCTCACTTTTTCTAAGCCGATCTTCATTTCTTAATAGGTACGTAAAAATGACGAGTTTTTTTCGCAGATTTTGCACGCTCGAAACTCAATTCGTCGCTAAGTTGTTAAAAAAAATTATTTTTAAAATCGACGATCGTCAACGACTCGTATTTATTGTTACCTTGAATAATCCGTTTTATGTTCGGACTTCAGATGGACCGTTTAAGCTGGAGAATGTCCACCGCCAAACGTCGCGGAGAACATTTCATCATCTACCGGCGGCCATGTTCTTGTGGTTTTTTTGGTGATTTTTTTTCAAAGGCTCTTATTATGTATACCTTCGTGTAAAAAATGCGTTTTTTTGCACCAACCGTCCCAGAAAAAAATTAGGAATTTGCTTTTTTTTCGGGCCTTGAGGTAGACGTAGCCCCTTAAATTGAAACCGTTTTTTCAGTATGAACACTCGAAAAATTAATACCTAATTATGATGGTATGGATCGATGGTCAAAGCTTAAAATTCAGTGAAAAGTCGAAAAATAATCAGAGCTCGACAGATCGAGCGATAGTTTTTGATGCACAGAACAGCGAAGAGAGTGCGCACAGAGCGAAGTTTCAAATCGAAAAGGAAATGAAAGGAGCGGTGATTGAGTGGAGACACTTATTTTCAGCCGAGATGCGGAAGAAATTGGATTTCTTTTTTTCTATTTACAAATCCATGTCAATGTACTTTTTCCCCCTTAATTCGAGATTATCAATTTCCGCTAAAGTGTTCTATTTCCATATAAAAATTGTCGAATGTTTATAGAAAAACGTTTTTCGGGTTCAGCCGCCGTAATTTTGAGCTTTCGACAAAAACTCCGTGACATTTGTAATCAGCGGAAAATTTCCCACGGTACAGACACTTGAAATCGTTTAAAAGGCGAATTTTTTTTTTCGATCCATTGGCCACTTTTCGAAAATCGTAGAATTCTCGAAACTTCAAATAGCCGTAGCGTTATTCCTATTTGGGTGATATAAACTTAATAAAGGGTTTTTCAAAAGGATTTTGGTAGACTTAGAAAATGCCATATGATTGGTCCCGATATCGCTATTAGTTTTCCCGGAAGGCCCTCTCAAAGAATGGCAGAAAAAGAGGTCAAGAAGTATGGCAAAATTCGCCATTTATATTAAAATATAAATTTCTTTAAAAAATTGAAAAGAGAAAGAATGTGATAAATCAAACTCAAACAAATTTTATTATCATCCATTTTATATTGCATTTTAACTTATATTGCATTTCAACGATGACACATTTGACAAAATGATGGCAAAAAAGAATCTAAAAAAATTGCTTTCACCAAGAAATACGTTTTTTTTCTTCAAATCGCAATCAGCGATACAGTATCGCATCCTTTTTGAAAAATATAAATTCATTAACCAATTCAAAAGATTAAGAATGCAATAAATCAAACATAATCAAATTTGATTAATATCCATTTTATGCTGCCTTTGAATTTTCATATACGAAGACATATTTGACAAATTAATGGCAAATGAGTATCTAAAAAAACTGCCTTCGCAACGAAATAGAGTTTTTTTTTAAACGAATTCGAAGGTATAGTATATCGAATCGATTTTTTCACTTCAATTTTAGATTCATAAAAACGTACGGGCCTGGCGCAATTCGCGCTTCGTCATGCGATATTTTCGTGGCGTGGGCGGGAGACAACGGTGAAATTTTTACAACGATGAATCCTCATTATCCGTGAAAATTGATGCCAGATCCGAGCCTCCGGTAATCATAAGAATAATAATAACGACGGGTGTAACCAAACGGTCTTCAGCCTCACCGAGGTGGTTTAAACGAACGGACACGTTGTGTATACAACGACGAATCTTCTCCTTTACCGCGTACGTCATACGCTTCGTTAAAAAAGTATTAAGAGAGGAGATAGTTTTGGGCGAGGAAAAAATTGGCTGATTTTCGAGATTTTTCTTCACCATTTTTCAAAACTTGGGGTATGTTTTATTAATAACTTTTGGCTGCCAGATGGATTTTTTAAATTTTATTAATCTTGTAACATGGCGGAGGTATAGCACGATCTTCTAAACTGCATTTTCAAAACTGGCGTGACGTATAGATAAAAAACTAATCAACTGATGCCGACGAAATTTGGTGTAAATGCTTTTAAATAAAAAAAAACGTATTTTTTTTATAAAGTAATATTATAAAATAATTTTTTTAATGCAAAATGTGGTGATTTTTTTTGAGAAAATTCAATATTTTCGTTTCGAAGCGTACGATTTCAGCGATTTTCAACATTTCTCACTTTTTCTTGCTTCATATTTTGCGTATGAGTGTTAATGAAAGAAAAATCTCCATTGGTTTTTTTCAGAGTAATCCCAGAGGTGCTTTTGTGACGTAAGCACTCAATAAGAAGGGATTTTTCGAAATTCAACCCTTAAAAGGAGAACAGCGGTGGCAAAGTTTGTTTGGAAATTCAAAAAAAGGTGGTCGGATTTCCTTGAAATTTGGTATTCGTGCTTCTTGAAACAATTAATGGAACACCTATTTCAGCGTTTTTAGAAATTCAACCCCTAAGGGGAGAAAGAGGGTGGTAAAGTTGTATGCAAAATAAAAAAAATCTGGTCAGAAGATATACTTGAAACTTACAAGGAACATCCCTCAGGTGTCCGCCTCCGATTTTGTTGAAACTCATATATGTGATAGAGCATAACAAATTTTGAGACACGTATTTTTTTTTATCGGCGGAAAAACGGTTTTAAGGGGTGAAACGCACCCTCGAAAATGGGGATGTTTTTTCGTTTTTCGTCGATAACGTTTTAACGGTATGAGATATAAAAAAAATTCAAATTGCAACATTGTTTATTTTTTCGTGTACTATACATTGGAGATGAGAACGATACCATTATCGACGAAAAACGAAAAACACCCCTATTTTCGAGGGCGCGTTTCATCCCTTAAAACCGTTTTTCCGCCGATAAAAAAAAATACGTATTGCTTACTTTTCGGTGCTTTATAACATATCCAAATTTCAACAAAATCGAAGGGTGTCACCTGAAGGATGTTCCTTGTTAGTATTAAAGCTCTTCAACACAATTAATAAAACACGTATTTGAGCGTTTTTCGAAATTCAACCCCTAAACGAAAGGGGGTGGCAAAGTTAGTACGGAAAATTTAAATAACCGGGCCAAATTTACTTGAAATTTTGTATTACTGCTTCTAGACACAATTAATGAAATCTCAGCGTTTTTAGAAATTCAATTCTTAAGGTGGAAAAGGGGATAGGGAAATTTGTATGGTAAAAGAAATATCTGTTCAGATTTACTTGAAACTTAGTATTAATGCTCTTTAACACAATTTTACGTGTTCCTTTATGAGACATTTCAGGAACACATTCCATTAAGGAGCAAACATCCCCTGAAACATCCCCCGAGTCTTAAGAATGGTGAAAAAAATTTTCTTTAAAAAAAATTACCAATTCTTTGCTCGCCTGAAGGTATCTCCCCCCTTAAAACAGTATTAAAAAAAGTGAGGGGACAAGAAGAGTATAAGAGAAGGGGAAGTTCCATCGGGGTCTGAAATAGAACCGCAAAGGGCCGTCAACGACGTCGTGAATCATAATTAATCGGAGATTTGAGGATCGCGATGCGAAGCAACGTTCTCGCGTTGCTGTACGTACGAGAATGTAATTTAATTGCCTACAGCTCGCGGCTAATTTCGCGTTCGTCTAATTAACGTGGGATTCGCGAAAGTGCAGAAAAGCCTCCCCCCTGGATCGTCGTGATTATTTTTTGCTGTCCCCTTAATTGAATCACGTGGATTTGTTGCGCCATTTAGACACGTGCAATTAACTCGTTCATCGTTATCTAATCGTGACACGATTCCTGTACTCGGAGACGTTTGTGATCGTGGCGCGCCAATTAACGATCAATCGCTGGCTCAACAATTGCTTGTTCAATCGATCATTGTCACGGCTTATTGCATCGTGCTCAATAGAGGTAAATCGCATCGGACCGGATCCAGGACAAATTCAACGTGACAATAGGCAAGTTTGTTTTTTATTTCGCGGTGATAATGGTATTTGTAGATCATACAACATTTTTCGTCAAAGAAGAAAAATTGACCGAGTGTGAGCCGATCTTGTGAAAGGTCGATTTTTTTTTATTTTGCATTTTTGTCGTACACTAAGTTTTATGAAACTTAAGGATGTGTCCAAAATTGAAAATGGTAATAAAATTTTAAAAATTTGATAGGTCATTATGTAAAACATTTGTTAGGTTGTGTAAAAATTTCACGACGATTAGGAAGCTGGCTACTGAGAAATTAAAATTCACAAATTACGCGCAGCCTTATGGAAACCGAAGTAACTTTACAATTATTTTTTTTTGTTATAAAAAATGATGCCAAAAATGGAAAAAAGATCACACTTGAGGAAAAACATATAAGAATATAGTGGCAACGTTGCATAGACCGAAAGTAGCGGGAAATTTAAATACTCATTTTCGTTCATGGACGACGACGTTCCTTGCACCATAAAGCCACTTTTGTTTTTGATATATTTTTAATAAAAAAACGATCATTCATAAATATCTATTTTATTTCGAGAAAACAAATAGCAAAGTTTGCTATTTGCTAATAGAATTGCAAAGTTACTTCAGTTTCCATAGGGCTGCGTGTAATTTATGAATTCTAATTTCTCAGTAGCCAGCTTCCTAATCGTCGTGAAATTTGTATACAACCTTTCAAATGTTTCACATAATGACTCATCAAATTTGTAAAAGTTTATTACCATTTTCAATTTTGGACACAACGTCCTTAAACAGTATTCTAGTCTAGAAATGTGAAAAAATACATTTTTCGGGCATTTTTTAGAAGTGTCGGTTGTTGAGAATTGTTTCAATAACATTTTGACGTAATTGCGGACTGATTTCATTAACGGTGGGTCTAAATGCTTTCTTGAGCTCCGGAATGGTCTGTGGATCATTAGCATACACTTTTCCTTTCAGAAGAGCCGAAAGAAAGAAGTCCAATGATGTCAAATCGCACGATCTTGGTGGCCAATTCACATCGCCGGGGCGCGAGATAACACGACCATGAAACTTCGTCTGCAATAACTGCATCGTTTCGCCCGCAGTGTGGCAGGCAGCGCCATCTAGTTGCTAAAATATGTCTCGCAAATCCATGCCGTTTACGCCATTCATCGGATATTGTTGTCCACACGTAACCTCCATATTTTTACTTTATATTAAAATAAAAATATTCGTACGTTACAAATAAATAATGCGCTTTATTAATAAATTAAAACGTCAGATCATTTTGAGACACCCTTAAATATCCCTCTATCGTCTCCACCTCAGTCATTGCGAAATTCTTATTATTGCTGTTTAAAAACATTATAATTTTAATAAAATAGGGCGAAAAAGTAACTTTTTTTCAGACAGTTGCCTTAATTTCTTTTGTCTTCGTACCTGACATAATGACATTCTTATTGATCAAGTAAGTTGGTTTTACGTGTGTTTTTGATAAATGGAGTCTTTGGAATCACGCCAACCACTTCAATCATTTTTTCGACATATTTAGAGGCCCATATCGTTTTCAATTTTAATTATTTTTTAACACATCTTTTTTTCAAGTTCTTGAAACATCAATAAAGAGACTCCGAAAAAATGGATACGAAAAATATATTTTTTGTTTCTTCTTTTATCGAGCCGCTAAAAAACCTGAAATTGATCTCTCTAGACTAGAATACTGCCTTAAGTCGTGTGTCGAAAACTATTCGTCCGATCCACTTGAAATTCGGACGGAGCATAGTTCATAACTTTTTCTATCGTGAGACTAGACCTTTTTTTCATATGTTCATCCATTTGTTAATAGGCAAAGTGATTAAAGTTGTTCTTTTCGTCAAAAATTGAACTTTTTCGACCTACCTACCTTTTTTTGAACTACCTTACAATTTTCGTAGTTTTCGAATTTCCGAAAAGCATTCGATCTGCGAAAGTTTGATCACATCACGAAAAGTACATTTTTTCGTTTCGTTTTCCTGAATCCCCTCGTTGTTAGGGCCACCTACACCGATTGACCATGCAGCAACGGTACCATTGCGTTTCTATAACAATAACTTCATTGTTTATCAATATTTTTCAACAACAACGAACTCAGCCTTAAGGGGATACCCCCACTTGCGATTGTGAAAAAATCGATTTTTTTAATTGCATTTTTTTGAAGTATAAGTATCTGAGAATATGTGCTGAAAATTTCAAGTCGATCCGAACAAAATTGACTGAGATATGAGCGTTGAAAGAGAAGAATCCGTGAATTGAAGAACTGAAATTGAAACTTTAAACGCGTTTTTCTCAAAATGGCATTTCTGAAGTCGGTGACCAAGATTACTCGAACACTAATGAACCGATCTTCTTGAAATTTTGCAGGCTTATTTAATACATAAAAATGTAGTCTTTAATCGTTCGATTTTTTTTTTCGAAAAAAATGGCCGTTTTATAGCCAAAAAACGGCCGTTTTTTTTCGTTAAAATCGAACCATTAACTTTCACTGTCCGCCATTTTGTGAAAAATGAATATTTTTTAAAATCCTTCGATTAAAGATTAGTTTATACTTATATTTGACTAAATCCAGCCGCATTTTTTTTTCAGATGATCCACTTCGCCGCAATGTTGGTCACCGCAAACCGTGTATATAAAAACATTATTTCATTGGCGGCCATTCGCCACAAAACAATGTAATATTTTTCAATAAAAAAATTACTGAAAGTTCTTCAAGATGTGTTCTTTAAGATGGTATATTGATCGATTAAAAAAGTTTTGTAGTTTTCTTTGGCCAAATTCATGAAAAAGGCCTTTTTTTTGCGCTACAAGTGGGGGTAACGCCTTAAGAAAACTGTGTATCAATGGTGGGTAAAATCCCAACCGAACTCACCTCAATACTGTCCTCAGACATAAATATTGAAAATCGACCTGTTATTTAGACAAGCTCACGCAGACACGTTAATTGGCGTAGCGTTCATTAGGAACCATTCGCAGGAACAATTTGTAAGCAATTTTTTTTCGCGATATTCCTTCCTGAGGAATATATGCCGCCCACCTGTAATTCATATACCCTCACACATACACGTCGAGTTTTGTTCTTCGATTCGTCAAATATTCAGCACGTGTTTTCTCGTCAAATAAAGGGAGCTCGTAAAAGATATAATCTGGAAAATATGTATCCGTTCCATATACCATGATCGATAACTGCGCAACGGCAGGGAGCACTAAGCTAGATACATGACAAACAACTTCTACCATATAGTCGTTCGAGTACATGAAGCTCACGTACCTAAATATCTATACAGGGTGTCCTGTAACGAACGAATAATCCTGCCACTGTCGTTAGAACACGTCCTCCTATATGCTGGAATTTCAGTTTAGTAAAAGTACCACGGTTCTCGAGATAAGAATCTGCTTTTGGTTTTTCGCATGCCATTCCTACAAATGATACCTTTTTCACCCGGTTTAAAAAAAAATACTCTCGGTTATTGGTTTTATTTAGAAAAGTCTTCCTTTTAACCTTAAATGTTAAGAAAACTTTATGAAAAAAGATCTTATGCAGAATAAGAGGACACCCTGTGTACATGTTTATATATACACAGTGTCCTCTTATGACTGGATGCTCCTGCAACTGCCGATAAGTCACATCACGTCTTGCTATAGCAAGACGTGATGTGATTTATGATGTGACTCCAGCGTATACGCTGGAATTTCAGCATATGAAAATATTTCTCATATATATATAACATATTTATAAATAGACAAACGACTTGCAATATTTATCGGTTTGTCCGTGCGTCGTCCACTGAAACGAGCTTTTCGTGGAGTTTCAGTGGAGTCGGCCGATACTTGGAGCAGGGCGAAAAAAAACCACACGAGGAGAAAGAAAAAGGTTCGCGCGCTCAGGCGCTTCTGACATCTCCATAGGCGTTGTCGCTCCAGCGATGCGAATGGAGCGGCCTCGACGTATTGTCTTCTGACATTTTTCTACGGGAATAACCAATGTAGTGCCATAATAACTAGGGGAAGGACAAAAAAGAAAGAGCGGAAGAAAAAAACCCCCCGAGAATCGCACCGCGCCAGAGGGAAAATGCTTTTCCGGCTATTGTGACGTAGCTTATTTTCGAGACGTCTTTCTCTGTATTCCTGTCTCTCGCAGGCAGTTATTGACGATGACGGTCTCTGGTCTAGTTGGTGTGATACTCACGTGGGTGTTCCTCAAGGTTCGGTCCTAGGACCTTTACACTTTTCACTATTCATCAATGACATTGAATGGAATTTCCCCCACTCCCAACACATGGTCTTTGCCGATCACACTCAAATTCATCTTGGCTTCACACCGGCTGACGAAGCCGACGGAATATACCGCATCACAGCTGACGTGCAAGTGCACGTAAACAAAATTTACAAAAATCACTTGTCCTAGTACTTGGCTCTAGAGTGCACATAAAGCGGTTCACCAATCACACCAGAGAAATCGTGGTGTGATTATGTCATCTGACCTTTCCTGATGTGAGCACGTGTCAGCCATTCTGGGCAAAGTAAATTATTCGCTCTACAAATTGGAATGCGATGAAAATGTGCTATCACATCAAGTAAGAATTTCGCTCATCACTACACTCAGCTTTCCGAATCTCGATCATTGCAGTCTGGTATACAACGATTTGCCAACCGAATGAAATCACAAGTTGCAAAAGCTAATGAACTCGACCGTTAGGTTTATCTTCAGCCTCCGAAAAGACGTTCACATCACACCATACCGACGGCAATTGGGTTGGTTGACTGTCGGGACCAGCAGACTACGCTTTATGGGTATTACGATGTACATTTTGAATAAAAAAGCTCC
This sequence comes from Ophion costatus, assembly GCA_951751655.1. Lineage (NCBI taxonomy): Eukaryota > Metazoa > Arthropoda > Insecta > Hymenoptera > Ichneumonidae > Ophion > Ophion costatus. The sequence goes on along the minus strand of OX632360.1, from coordinate 5,991,149 downwards.
TGAATATCTTATTCAAATGTTAACGCCTGCCATCAGTTGACTCAGCTCGTCGTTCCATCACTGATACTTTTCACATACCCCTACATCACACCACCATTCTCCGAAATTCTTTCGGCTTAGCTGCAATGGACTTTTGGCATTCTCTTAGATAGCTACCAAGTCCATCGCTACTAGTCTATAACAACACAATAATACTATTACTTCAACGGTACTATCGTTATTCATACAATCACCATCGTTATTTTTAATATTTTATTTTTATTATTTGTTATCATTTATCTTATGCTTATTTACGTATTGCCTATTTTTTTACACTAATTTGATAGTTAAATTATTGTTACATTCAATATTGTTTTCTTTTATGTATAGAAATTTATTTGTACCATATTGTCTCAAGATTCCGACCAAGGAATAATAAAATATATATCAATCAATCTCTCTCCCCCCTTTCTCTCTCTCTCTCTCTCTCTCTCTCTTTCTCTTTCTCCCTCTTTCTCTGTCGGACACACAGAACTGTGTATTGTTTCGCTTCTTTCGTATATATATATAGTATCTTTCCGCCAAGGCAAATTATCCTCTGCAGCTTTTTCTCGTCTTCTTTTACTCCATGATACTTTCGCTGAGGAGAGATAAGGGGAGAGAAAGAGAGAGAGAGAGCAAGAGAGGGAAAGTGAAGAAAAAACGGGAAGAAATGTCAGCCCGTTTATCGCGTGGCCGCTAGCAGGAGTATTAGTTACTTTTCCCCTCCTTTTTTTTCAATTCCGCCGCTTGGGACTGCCAGAAAAGCGCTTTTGTGTACTCGATATCGCAGTCGCGGGCGCTTGCAGCAACAGGACAATTTGCACCCATCGCTATGGAGCTGGCTCGTTGAATTTTTTAAATATTTTTTTTTCCAATTCTAAAGTGAGTATTCTCCAGCAATGCGATTCACCTGAATAAAGAGCATATTGGTATTCAGATTCGAATTACGCGGTTGAGGTATGTGCGATTGAGACCTCCGTCTGCTCGTTACGCAGCACCAAAGGCTACCATCGATCATTATATCTCGCTCTGTTTTTTTTTTTAATAATAATTTCGTTGGGCCTGCGATTTTTTAGATTAAAAAAAAAAACAATGTGCGTTTCTCGCGGGCTGAGATAAAAGACATTTTTCGGATTTCTCATGGCTGTTGCCGAGCTCTGATTATTTTGGAATAATGAGAAAAAAGAAACATAAATGTTCTTGTTACCCAGCTTTCGATAGTAAAATAATTTTGGTAAATTTCATCGTAGCATCCCTCCTCTAATTGTAAGGTTTCCTCTCCCTCTCTTTGTCGCTGTCTCTCGCACTTTAATATGTATATACATACAAATTTCAAAGTAATTTCCAAAATTTCAAAAACTATACACTAGACACATAAATGTGACCGGATAATTTTTGAAATTTTAAAAATTATGAAAATTGAGGAAAAAGTTCGATTTGAGCCCGAAAATCTTCAATAATTCGTTATTAACAAATAGATAAACACAAAATCACCCGGCCATACGATGGAACATGTTATGAACTCTGTCCGGATTGAAGGTAAATCGAACGAATAGATTTTGAGATACGACCTACTTCGTTTCAAAAAACATAATTTCGAGAAAAACGCAACGAAAAAGGGGAAAATCGCAGCGGGGCGGTTCAACGTAGCACAGTGGGCGATCTGAGCCTTCACAAACCTAGTTGCAAAATGCTCGGTTTTTAGGATTTTCGAAAATATTTTATTGCAAATTGAAATTCAGACCTTAGCCTATAAGACTAAACAATAAAAAAACATTCTGTTTTTGAAACTTCCAGCTTACGAAGACCCCTTAATAAATACTCATCGTTTACACACACCCACACATATATATAGCGCATCTTTGTTATATATAGTTCATCGGGTGTGTTTTTGATGTAGTGCAACCTGTCAGAGCTCTTGTCACAGTGAGCGAGTATCGCTGTATGCGAAGTCCGATTATTGATGGCTCTCTAGTGGCTAATATAGTGGCTAATGTATATATATATATATATATATATATATATATATATATATATATATATATATATATATATATATAAATACGTACCTCGGGAAATGTGATTTCGATGACATTACACCCCGAGGACCTTCCTCATATAGTGCATATTTTTTCCCATAGGTACTAAACATTACGTAAACCCCAATGTCTTCGAAATCCCCCTAGACAAACGTAAGAATATTTATTCTAATCTAATTTCCACGACCTCCATGTTTCCAAAATCAACGGTTGGTATTAGACAAATTAATGGTTCGTCCTGAAAACATCCAGATGTGCTGACATTCAACATTAAATAGATACAACGGGTTCAAAATGTCCTTTACCCATCTATATATACTAGGTGTCCTGTTATGAATGGATAATCCTGCAACTCTCGATAGGTCAGATCATGTCCTACTATATGCTGGAAATTCAGTTTAGTAAAAGTCCCACGGTTTTCGAGATATTGGGCTTTATGTTATTTAAAAAAAAAAAAATCATCTGCTTTTGGTTTTTCGCATGCCATTTCTACAAATGAATCGACAATAACTAAGCACCTTTTTAAAGTAATTGGCACGATATGCTTAGTACATTTTTTTACACCCCAGGCTATCAAAGTCAAATGTTCGAATTGGTTTGTACGAAAATTCTGCATAAGATCTTTTTTATAAAGTTTCCGTAACGTTTAAGGTTTAAAAGAAGACTTTTATAGATAAAACAAACAACGATAAGTATTTTTGAAAAACCAAAAGCAGATGATTTTTATCTTGAAAACGGTGGGACTTTTACTAAACTGAAATTCCAGCATGTAGTAGGACATGATCTGACGTATGGACAGTTGTAGGATTATCCATTCATGACAGAACACCCTGTATATACATATATATGTAGGTGCATTAGAAGCGTAGCCCACAGGTAGCCTTCACCGACCAGCAATGGCGATGTATCTCCTCCAAGGGTGACACGAGGGATATATATATATATATATATATGTTGACGGGCACTTTCCGGGACCGTGCAATTTGAGACGTCCATTTTGTAGAGAATTATAATGACGATACAATGAGACTTGAATTTTTGTATACAAACGCATAGTTTCGATGATATGACCAAATTCGTATAAAACGGTGGTTACCGGGACTTCGCCAACATGGCTCCTTCCAGGACATTACGCGTTCCAGGACATTCATAAACGGGTTGTTTCCGGGACGTATATGGGTTCCAGGACACTCATAAACGGGTTGTTTTCGGGACTTATACATGTTCCAGGACACATACTAATTGGAAGTTTCCAGGACATGCAGTTTCAGTACTATGGTTGCTTCGAGGACATTTGTGAAGACCGTAATACAAATGATTGGGTGGGTTCCAGGACATCCACCAAGTGTCGTGTTCCGGGACTAAACCAATATTCCAGGACCATGTATTTCAACACATACAAATCGATAGCGTTCCAGGACATTGACAGAATTAGTCGTTCTAGGACCTTTTGCAGCTTCCAGGACACGTACTAATTGGCAGTTTCCGGGACGCACAGTTTCAGAGTATAATATTTTTTTTAGACGAAACCCTGTAAATTAATTTATAATGTTACTGTGTACCCATTGCCGTTATTTTAAAGCGTTACGAAGAGGTCACTGTGAACTAAACGTTCCCAAGTACAAATGCCCTTTAGTTCGGAAATATACCTGTGACATCTCGCCTAAATATATAATAATTCTTGTCCCGGAAACGGTCACATAGTTCTTTTTTGTCAGTTTTCGGGCGACGGGGTTTCCACAATACGTTGTCAACCAGGACCATGGAGAACCGTTTCATTGAAACTAGTGGTTTGGTTCCAACCCATTCATCAAGTTGTATGTATGGATAACCGAGCTTACTTAAAAGTATATATGAAACGGTACATTTCGGCAGTGGGGCATGTTTCGGAACATGATGACATTTTTCAAGAGGAAACCTCATTACTTCAAAGTGCCAAAGTGCGACCGTGCCACATTAAAGCATCTTGGCACGATCTTAGTCGACATTATAATATGGAAACAGCGTGACCCGAAATCTGCCAAAAACTCCTATATAGCAGTTTCCCGGATGAGAATGATTCAGTTTTAGGAAAGATGTCACAGATTCGTTCTCGATCTAGAGACGTATGATCCCGGCAAATATAATGCTGTAATGTTTGGAAATATGTTTTAGGACCGACTCGTACTGTTTCGTATATATTTTGGAATATGCTCGGGTATCCGGACATACAACCTGATGAACAGGCTGGAATGTACCCAACGGTACTAATAAAGCGACTTCCCACGGTCCTGAATGACAACGCTTTATGGAAACCGCGTGGCTTGGAAACTGCCAAAAAAGGATTATATGGCAGGTCTCGCGACTCGCGATAGTATATATTTAGGGAGGAAGTTGTAGATACTTTTCCGAACTAAAGAGTTCCCTCAAAAAATGTCATTCTGTAATGTTCCGAAACATGCGGCAGTGCCGAAATGTACCGTTTCATATATACTTTTAAGCAAGCGCGGTTCTCCGTATATACAACTTGAGAAATGGGCTCGAACCAAACCAGTAGTTCTAATGAAGCACCACTTCGCGGTCCTGGTTCACAACGTATTATGGAAATCCCGTTGCCCGAAAAGTGCCAAAAAAGAACGATGTGACAGTTTCCGGGACAAGAATCATTACGTATTGAGGAGAGATGTCACAGATTCGTTCGCAAACTAAAGAAGTGCCCAGGAGTTACACCAAAGCCCAAGGATATTTTCTGACATGCGAAGCAGTCTTGTTTACAGCATCTGTATTTGCAAACGTTTAATCTTTACTGAGATCATTGTAACGTTCGAACATAATTATTATGGTTAAATAGTATTATTATGCATCAATATTTGGAGATTGCCTGGCGAAAAATATCGTTCTGTACGTTCGGAAATACCCTCGGATATCGGGACATACGACTTCATAAATGGGCTGGCCCCATAGTTGCATTAAAGCAATTTGGCGCAGTCCTAGTCGACGTCGTATTATGAAAATTGCGTGACCCGACAATGGCCAAAAATTCCTATACGGCAGTTTCCAGGACAAGAATTATTATGGATTTAGGAAAGATGTGACCGATTCGCTCTCGAACTAGAGCTGTTTGATATTTTGGAATATGCTCGGGTATCCGGACACAATTTGATGAACAGGCTGGAATGTACCCAATAGTACTAATCAAGTAACGTCCCACGGTCCTGAATGACAGCATATTATGGAAACCGCGTGAGAACTGCCAAAAAGTACTCTACAGTAGTTTTCGCGTCTCACGATATGATATATTTAAAGACGATGTTAGAGACACATTTTCGAACTGAAGAGTTCCGTCTCGTAAAATGTAATTCTGTAATGTTCCGGAACATGCCGCGGTGCCGCACGGTACCGTTTCGTATAAACTTTTAAGCAAGCCCGGTTCTCCGTACATACGACTTCATGAATGGGCTGGAACCAAACTTATAGTTCTAAACAAGCAATTCTTCGCGGCCCTGTTTGACAATGTTTTATGGAAATTCAGTCGCCCGAAAACTGCCAAAAAAGATCTATGTGACAGTTGCCGGGACAAGCATCATTACGCATTTAGGAAAGCCGTCACAGATTCGCTCTCGGAATAGAGATGTTTGATCCCGACAAATATGATGCTGTAATGTTTGGAAACATGTTTTCGGCTCGAGTTGTACTGTTGTGGAATATGCTCGAGTATCCGGACACGCAACTTGATGAATGGATTGGAATGTACCCAACATTACTAATAAAGCGACTTCTCACGGTCCTAGATGACAACGTATTATAGAAACCATGTGGCCTGGAAACAGCCAAAAAAGAATTATACGGCAGTTTTCGCGACTCGCGATATTATATATCTCGGGAGGATATTACAGATACATTTACGAACTAAAGAGTTCCCTCTCAAAAAATGTCATTTTGTAATGTTCCGGAACATGCCGCAGTGCCGAAATGTATCGTTTCATGTATACCTTCACACAAGCGCGGTTCTCCGTATATACGACTTGATGAATGGGCTTGAACCAAAGCAATAGTTGTAATGAAGGAACACTTCACGATCCTGGTTCACAATGTATTATGGGAATCTCGTTGCCCAAAAAGTGCCAAAAAAGAACGATGTGACAGTTTACTGGACAAGAATCATTACGTATTGAGGAAAGATGTCACAGATCCTGGATGGGGCCTGGAAACTGCCAAAAAAGAATGATACGGCAGTTTCCGCGACTCGCGATATTATATATTTAAGGAGGATATTAAAGATACATTTTCGAACTAAAGAGTTCCCTTTCGAAAAATGTCATTGATATTTCTAATGAAGCAAAACTCTTCACGGTCCTGGTTCACAACGCATTATGGAAATTTCCTCACCCGGTAGCTGCCAAAAAGAACTATGTGCCAGTTTCTGGGACAAGAGTCATTATCTATTGAGGAGAGATGTCACATATCCATTCCCGCACTAAAGAAGTACCCAGGAGTTACACCAAAGCCCAAGCATGTTTCCCGACATGCAAAGCTGTCTTATTTATATCATCTGTATTTGCTAACGTTTAGTCTTTACTGAGATCATTGTTATGTTTGAAAATAATTGTTAGGGTTTAATGATAATAAAATGTATCAATATTTCAAGGTTGCGTCTCGAATAATATCGTTCTGTACGTTTCGAAATACGCTCGGATGTCGGGACATACGACTTCACAAATGGGCTCGAACCAACCCAATAGTTGTATTAAAGCAATTTGGCGCAGTCCTAGTCGACATCATATCATGGAAACTGCATAACCCGAAAACTGCCAAAAACTCCTATATGGCAGTTTCCAGGACAATCATTATTTTGTATTTGGGGAAGATATCAAAGACTTGCTCTCGCACTAGAGCTATTTGATCCCGCCAAATATGATGCTGTAATGTTTGGAAACATGCTTTAGGCCCGACTTGTACTGTTCCGTATATATTTTGGAATATGCTCGAGTATCCAGACCCAATTTGATGATGAGGCTGGAATATACCCATAAGTACTAATAAAGTGTCATCCCATGGTCCTGGATGACAATGTATTATGGAAACCGCGTGGCCTGGAAGCCGCTAAAAGAGTACTGAGTTGCAGTTTTCGCGACTCGCGATATTATATATTTAGAGAGGATGTTAGAGATACAGTTTCGAGTTGAAGAGTTCCCTCTCGTAAAATGTTATTCTGTAATGTTCCGGAACATGGCGCAGTGCTGAACGGCACCGTTTCGTATAAACTTTTAAGCAAGCTTGGTTCTCCGTACATACGACTTCGTTAATGGGCTGGAACCAAACTTATAGTTCTAAACAAGCAGTTCTTCGCGGCCCTGTTTGACAACGTTTTATGGAAATTCAGTCGCCCGAAAACTGCCAAAAAAGATCTATGTGACAGTTGCCGGGACAAGCATCATTACGCATTTAGGAAAGCCGTCACAGATTCGCTCTTGGAATAGAGATGTTTGATCCCGACAAATATGATGCTGTAATGTTTGGAAACATGTTTTCGGCTCGAGTTGTACTGTTGTGGAATATGCTCGAGTATCCTGACACGCAACTTGATGAATGGATTGGAATGTACCCAACATTACTAATAAAGCGACTTCTCACGGTCCTAGATGACAACGTATTATAGAAACCATGTGGCCTGGAAACAGCCAAAAAAGAATTATACGGCAGTTTTCGCGACTCGCGATATTATATATCTCGGGAGGATATTAGAGATACATTTCCGAACTAAAGAGTTCCCTCTCAAAAAATGTCATTTTGTAATGTTCCGGAACATGCCGCAGTGCCGAAATGTATCGTTTCATGTATACCTTCACACAAGCGCGGTTCTCCGTATATACGACTTGATGAATGGGCTTGAACCAAAGCAATAGTTGTAATGAAGCAACATTTCACGATCCTGGTTCACAATGTATTATGGGAATCCCGTTGCCCAAAAAGTGCCAAAAAAGAACGATGTGACAGTTTACTGGACAAGAATCATTACGTATTGAGGAAAGATGTCACAGATCCTGGATGGGGCCTGGAAACTGCCAAAAAAGAATGATACGGCAGTTTCCGCGACTCGCGATATTATATATTTAAGGAGGATATTAAAGATACATTTTCGAACTAAAGAGTTCCCTTTCGAAAAATGTCATTGATATTTCTAATGAAGCAAAACTCTTCACGGTTCTGGTTCACAACGCATTATGGAAATTTCCTCACCCGGTAACTGCCAAAAAGAACTATGTGCCAGTTTCTGGGACAAGAGTCATTATCTATTGAGGAGAGATGTCACATATCCATTCCCGCACTAAAGAAGTACCCAGGAGTTATACCAAAGCCCAAGCATGTTTCCCGACATGCAAAGCTGTCTTATTTATATCATCTGTATTTGCTAACGTTTAGTCTTTACTGAGATCATTGTAATGTTTGAAAATAATTGTTAGGGTTTAATGATAATAAAATGTATCAATATTTCAAGGTTGCGTCTCGAATAATATCGTTCTGTACGTTTCGAAATACGCTCGGATCTCGGGACATACGACTTCACAAATGGGCTCGAACCAACCCAATAGTTGTATTAAAGCAATTTGGCGCAGTCCTAGTCGACATCATATCATGGAAACTGCATAACCCGAAAACTGCCAAAAACTCCTATATGGCAGTTTCCAGGACAATCATTATTTTGTATTTGGGGAAGATATCGAAGACTGGCTCTCGCACTGTTTGGAAACATGTTTTAGGCCCGACTTGTACTGTTTCGTATATATTTTGCAATATGCTCGAGAATCCGGCCCCAATTTGATGAAGAGGCTGGAATGTACCCATCAGTACTAATAAAGTGTCATCCCATGGTCCTGGATGACAATGTATTATGAAAACCGCGTGGCCTGGAAGCCGCCAAAAGAGCACTGAATGGCAGTTTTCGCGACTCACGATATTATATATTAAGATCACCAATGCTCCGAAGGACTTCAAGTCGACATTGACAAAGTAAAGTATACCTTAGTAGAGATACAAGAAAGTATATATTTTTAAATGGGTGGCGCATCCATAAATGACGTGAGAGTATTATGAAAAATAATAAATACAAATATTAATATGCCTCTATAGTGCCGTTCATTTTTTTCTCCTTCTCTTTTATTTCTGAGTTCCTCAGTTCCAACTTACACCCTTGCAGGTGGTTACGTTCCACCCGTCTCACTCGTACCCGTTCCTATCACTTCCTACCCGCACTTTGCTAAGCTAACCTAACATCCGTTGCGTCCACAGCCGTCTTAAGGCGTTACCCCCACTTGTAGCGCAAAAAAGGCCTTATTCATGAATTTTTTTAAAGAAAACTCCAAAACTTTTTTAATCGATCAATATACTATCTTAAAGAACACATCTTGAAGAACTTTCAGTAATTTTTTTATTGAAAAATATTACATTGTTTAGTGGTAAATGACCGTCAATGAAATAATGTTTTTATATACACGGTTTGCGGTGACCAACTTTGCGGCGAAGTGGATCACCTGAAAAAAAAATGCGGATGGATTTAGTCAAATATAAGTATAAACTAGTCTTTAATCGAAGGATTTAAAAAAATATTCATTTTTCACAAAATGGCGGACAGTCAAAGTTAGTGGTTCGATTTTAACGAAAAAAAAACGGCCGTTTTTTGGCTATAGAACGGCCATTTTTTTTTCGAAAAAAAAAATCGAACGATTAAAGACTACATTTTTATGCATTCAATAAGCCTGCAAAATTTCAAAAAGATCGGTTCATTAGTGTTCAAGTAATCTTGGTCACCGACTTCAGAAATGCCATTTTGAGAAAAACGCGTTTAAAGTTTCAATTTCAGTTCTTCAATTCACGGATTCTTCTCTTTCAACGCTCATATCTCAGTCAATTTTGTTCGGATCGACTTGAAATTTTCAGGATATATGTCAGATACTTATACTTCAAAAAAATGCAATAAAAAAAATCGATTTTTTCAAAATCGCAAGTGGGGGTAACCCCTTAAGCTACGCTATACCCCATTTGCCGAGGGCACGGGAAAATTGTGGGAATCCCGTGCCAGTATAGACTGCCATGCATTCTTCTCACTCTGTGGTGCATAGCTTTTTGTTTCAAATATTTCTAAACCAAGGTCTCAGATTAATATTAATAAATATTACGACATATTAATCAGTACATCTCATCCTAAAGTATCTTAAACGTAATAATAAATTTTATTATTAAAGAGTTTCGAATAACTGGAGAATTACCCATCTTCAGAAAACATCGTTGTTGTATCTAATCACTAAACTATAAACACTGATAGGATATTTCTGTGAGATTCTATAAACACTGATGTGATATTTCTGTGAGATTCAATGTTTGAACTCTTAGTTGTACTAAATATACATAAATGCGACTCGCAAAAACTGCCGTATAGTCCTATTTTGGCAGTTTCCAGGGCACAGAGTTTGTTCACATTTAGGATTGTCGAGAAAATCCCATTTACTTGCAAAATTTGAGGCAGCCCTGAAGGTGCTCGATGTTAATTTAAAAAAAATGTATATGCAAAAGTGGACAAAATGTGCATTGAATTTGCAAAGTCCTAGGAGACGATTATTATGTCCCGGAACCGAAGTACGTATAGATAGACGTGTTCTTTCATATGTACGTGCATCCGTGCAGGAAACCGACGAAGTCCTGGAAAATGCCTGTTCATCAGCGTACGTCCATTTGTACGTACATTTCGATGTACAGTACTGGAAACCGACAAAGTCCTGGAAAGTGCCTGGACATTAGCGTACATTAATTTGTACGTACATTTCGATGTACAGTCCTGGAAATCGAAAAAGTCCTGGAAAGTGCCTGTACATCAGCGTACATTAATTTGTACGTACATTTCGATGTACAGTCCTGGAAATCGAAAAAGTCCTGGAAAGTGCCTGTACATCAGCGTACATAAATTTGTACGTACATTCCGATGTACAGTCCTGAAATCAGCCAAAAAACATAAGTGTGGCTTTCCAGGACGTCCCGAAACATGCCCCTGGACATAATTGGGTTCCAGGACAGTCCAGGAACACGACAAAAGTCCTGGAAAGTGTCGTGCAATATCAGAACATGTCCCGGTTCCTGCCCCTAGACATACATATATATATATGTATACGCGAAAGCTTCAGCGGAAAAGCTGTTCGCAGGTAGGTACATAGATACACAGTATAGTGCGCGCGTACACACGTCACGTGCAAAGTCTATACATAGTGCAGAGCTGTTAGCCGCGGTTTCGTGTCCATTCCTCGCTCGAGCATTACCAATTAGGACAGTTTGCCATTTTTCTTTCTAATTCCATTTTTAATTAACTTTTCGTAAGTGCAAAGTCGCGATAGGTACTATAGTTGTGCACGTACGTTAGGATATTTTTTAGTGAAGATTGCAATAATCATTTTTATGGATAATTGTATATTAAATATATTGTTTATACTAAATAATAACATATAGCTTATCGTATATAAAAGGGCTTGACGTGAGGAACAGGATATTTTTAGTGCAACTACTGATAATAATTTACTAGTGATAATAGTGTTTCGTAGAAAAGTTATGTAAAAAACAAACGGCATTTATGTAAGGACCATAAATATATATATAGCTTATATGTGCATCTAAGGGCCTTAACGTGAGTAACTGGATATTCTTAATCAAACTAGCGATAATAATATTTGATATTAATTTAGTGACAATAACAAGAATAATAATACTCACTATATCTATTCAAATATCTAAATGAATTTAGTAAAATGATAATAATAATAATACTAATAATATCCAGTAAAATAATAATAACAATATCTTGTAAAAATGATGTAAAAGTGGCCTGTATATATTGAAGGGCTATAAATACAGGGTGTTAGGAAGGTCGATGGAAAGCCTTGAGGGCGTGATAGAGCACCGTGTTAGAAGCATATCCAACCCAGCTTACCTTAGTCCAAAGTCTAAGGATTCCGAGTTAACATGGTGAGCATGATTTTTAGAAAATTTCCCAAAATTAGGTACTAAGTCATTAGCTTAGTTGAGTGCTAACTCGTTAATTTAGTTACCTAACTAACTAAAAGAGGTATTTTTAGTTAATTAGGTATTAAAAGTTGTCTAACTAACTAAAAGAGGTATTTTTAGTTAGTTAGATATTACAAGTTACCTAACTAATGTTTTTAATTAGTTAGCTAACTAAAGTTTTTAGTTAGTTAGCCAACTAAAGTTTTTAGTTAGTTAGCTAACTAAAGTTTTTAGTTACTTAGCTAGTTTTTTAGTTTGTAGTTACCTAACTAACTGAAAGACGTATTTTTAGTTAGTTAGATGTTACAAGTTACCTAACTAATGTTTTTTATTAGTTAGCTAACTAAAGTTTTTAGTTAGTGAGCTAACTAATAAAAAAAAAGTTTTTAGTTAGTTAGCTAACTAAAGTGTTTAGTTATTAGCTAGTTTTTTAGTTTTTAGTTACCAAACTAAAATACCTAACTAACTAAAAGAGGTATTTTTATTTTTCGACAAGTTTTTAATTATTCGACACGTCCCATTTGTCCAGTGTTTGTCGATTGAATACTCACTAAGCTAAGACGTAAATAAGTTTTGAGTTACCAATTATTGTCTGTTTGAGCATTATGAACGAGTTAGTACCTAATTTTGGGAAATTTTCCAAAAATCATACCATGATAACTCGAAATCCTTAGACTTTGAACTAAGGTAACGTAGGTTAGGTATGTCAATAACGAGGTGACCTATCACCCCATTAAGGCTTTGCATCAACCTTCCGAACACCCTGTATAGACTGTATAGTCGTAGTAGTATTTTATTCCTTGTAAACCCTTCATAAGGGTGTTTGCATAAATAATCCTTCATTCTCATTTGCATCAATTATTTCACATTGGTATTCTTATATTGCCTAAGTTTGCCTAATTGCTAGTTTCTCAAATTTCCCGATGTAATCGCACAAATGCTTTGTCAGTTGCGTTTTCAGTCGCCCTTCTATTTTCTGGTCAATTTCTAACCCCCTGCCATTTTCCAACCATTGCTCCCGGTTATTTCTTGGTTTAGTTTCCTCTTAAATTCCGTACACTCGCAAATTCGTCTCAAATTTTCAATTGCCTGCTTGCATATTCTAAATTCGGCGTCTAGATAGCTTTTTTCCGTCTTTCCCGACATTCCCCATCTTATCCTCGCCGACGTTCCTTTTAAGGGTGGAGAATTCTTTAGGCGAGGAACAAATTTGCTGAATTTCATGATTTTTTTAAAAAGAAAAGATTTCTTCATCGTCTTTGAGACTTTGGGTATGTTTTATTACTCCTTTTGGCTGTTACATGGTATTTTTTTTATTAATCTTTCAAAATGGTGGAAGTATGGCTGGGTCTTCTAAACTAAATTGCACTTCTAAACTGCACTTCTAAAACTGGCGTAACGTATAGCGAAAGAACTAATCGACCGATCCTAATGAAATTTGGTAAAGATTTTTCTTACCTTATTGGTTAAAGCATGAACCTAAATATTCTTGAAAATTGAATAAAACAAGTATTTTATTATGGCAAAATCTAGCTATTATTTCCGGAAAATTCAATCTTTTTCTTTCAGAGCGTACCATTTCATCGATTTTCAACATTTCTCACGTTTTCTCGGTTCATATTCTGCGTATGAGTGTTAACGAGAGAAAAATCTTCGTTGGTTCTTTTTCAGATCAATCCCGCCCACGCTACGTGTCACGCCAGCTGACGACATCCACCGCAACCCTCTTAGAAGACTGTGCCCTACCTCCACCATTTTCAAATATTAATAAATAAATAAAATACCACGTAACAGCTGAAATTAGTAATAAAAAAATACCGGAAGTCTGGAAAATGGTGAAGAAATCTTTCCTGAAAAAAAAAATTATGAAAATCAGCAATTTTTTCTTCGCCTAAAGGTATCTACTCCCTTGATGCCGTTGTATGTGTATGGAAGAGAGTGAGCTTGCGCTAGTGGATTCTTGCACTTGCAAGCAACGTGACGAGAGTGCCAAGAAGTACTCGGCGTTTGGTGAGGACGAGCACTGGGAAACTTCCCCATTGCCCGAGGGTGCAGAAGTGGCAGGAACCTTTAGCCCTACCCCCGCCTGCACCGCAAAAACCCCCCTCCCCTCAACCTCCGCTCGATCCTTCACGGTGCCTAGATAGAAGGAGAAGTTCGTCGCGGAGGCGGGGCAGGGACGGTAGTTGGAGAGCTTTCCACGGCAATATGGATTGCGTATATAGAAGTCGACGTTTCATTTATTCATTCATTTTATTCGTTTTACACTAGCGCAGGCGGACGGCCACTTTGCGTGCTTGAACGTGACGAATTCTCATTCGTTTCAAAGTCAAGAGGGGTGCAAATGAGAGAAAAAAAAGGAAAAAGCAATGGAAAATGCGATTTCTAACGAAGCAGCGATTCCATGAAGCACCATTGTGCACGATTGGATATTAACAATTCATCGGACGAGAGGGTGGAAATAAATTTGGCCTGCCTCGAAAATCGGACGCAGTAGGGGAGGGGGTTGGTATTTTTAGTCCTCTTCGTTTTTGTTTTTTACACGAAAGACTTTTGGGTGTGGATTTAAAAACCGTTTTTGAACGTAAATACAGAAAATTAAATATATGCTTTGTTCATAAATGTGTAGGGGGAATGATGTTAAATGTTGAAAAAACATTGCTGGGTTGTAGGGCACGGAAAGATGAATTTATCGCACAAAAACGATAATGATTGCCAATTGATGGGGACAAATTTGTTAGTGATATCGTTTATTAATCTTCTCTCGTTTTTTATAGTTCTTACGTCTGTCTATGATCACGTCTCTCCCCGAAAACTTTTTTTTTGTCGTCTCCTTTCTTTTAGATTTTTTAACAAAAATTCTCGTTGACCAATGTCCGTCACTCTCACAGACTTTCAACTCGTTCTTCCTTCAAAATGGTCCTTTTTTTTCTAATTCTTTTTTTTTTTTGTTTTTTAATAAATATTTTAGATCCCATATATATATATATATATATATATATATATATATATAAATTAAAAAACCTTAATTTTTCGCGTCGAAAAATTAATAATAAACTTTATATAAATATACATTAGGGTGGTTCAAACAGAAAAAAAAAAATTCCGCTTTTCTCAACCGAATATGTTACTACGTTATGAAAAAGTAATTCATACAACATTTGAGAGGTCTAAACATTTTTTTAGGTCGTGCTCAAACGGCTTTTATTTTTTTTTGTTTTCGATTTTCCGTCAATTTTTTTTTCTTCGTTTGTTTTCTTACTCCAAAATAACATATTACTAAAAAAAAACACGCATACTTTTTAGACGTTCAGTGATGTAAACACCGTGTTCTTGTTCATCAAGTGGTTGATAGAATTTTCCCAACCGAATTACATATATTGATTCTCAATCTGCAAATACAAATTGTTTACGGTAAAAAGAAATATTTAAATAAAAATTGTGTATTGTCACAGAAAAAATTAAATCAAGACTTACATTGGATCACGCACTAAAATTTTCTGCATCGAGATAACAAAGAAATTAATACTCCGATAATCATGAAAAAAATACATGAAAAAGGCGTTTGAGCACTAACTAAAAATTGTTTAGAACCCTCAAATTTTGCAAAACTTTCTTTTTCTTAACGTACTTCAATTTTTCGTTGAGAAAAAAATCGATTTTTATTGTGTGTGTGTGTGTGTGTGTGTGTGTGTGTGTGTGTGTGTGTGTGTGTGTGTGTGTGTGTGTGTGTGTGTGTGTGTGTGTGTGTGTGTGTGTGTGTGTGTGTGTGTGTGTGTGTGTGTGTATGTGTGTGTGCCTGTGTGTGTGTGTGTGTGTGTATGTGTAAGGAGAGCGGCGAAGACGAGCGCTTGTAGAGAGAGAGAGAGAGAGAGAGAGAGAGAGAGAGAGAGAGAGAGAGAGAGAGAGAGAGAGAGAAAGAGGGAGGAGAGCGAGTTGCATTTCTTATGGTATATAAACTCGGTACTCCTACAGTTCATTGATGGCATGAGTGCTTTATGGACTTTTCGTGACTGCAAGGATATATTTACGTATTTATATATCCCCATAGATCATGATCCGTGCTTCGTACGGCTCGACGGAATACTTTCTTCTTCTTTTATTTACTTTTTATTCTCGTGTGCCCAGTGGAAATTTAATCGATTTATGCGAGCTATCTCGAGAATTGGGATGTCCGTTTTCCCGTCTCTCCTCTTACGCTCTTACGCATTTTTTCGCTCACTCTCACCGCTCACGTGAAAGATTTTTTTTCACGTGCCTGGAGGCAAAGTGTAGAGCGGTTGGAGATACGAGCGTCTGTCAAACGCATATCATTCCTCATGCGTATATTTCTATATATGAGGAAACGTAATTTTGAGGACATTCTGTCGAACCGTCCAGATAGGATTTTCATACTTGCCATTGCGTCCACCCCGTTGGCATTAAAATCGATTTTGGTTGATTTGGACGGTTTCAAAGATCGTTTGGTCCTCAAAATTAACGAGACATTTGGACGGAAAGTTTGAGGACTGTCCTCAAAACAGTCGGAAGTGCCGAGAGCATACGTTACGTAGATATAACGGGTTCAAAATATTCTTTCCTCGTATGCGTTTATAATATTTTATTTCGTGAGTTCGAACTCTTCCCAATTGGAACTTTTCCTATTACTTGATACCCGCACTTTATAAATTTGGAAAACGTCATTCTTTGGCGTGAAATTATAGGCAAACACGTGTAGAATATCGTCTTCAAATTTTGGGGCGAATTTTGCAGTCCTTCTGAAGTTATAGCCTGTGAACGCTACTGACCTTCGCTCGGCTTGAGAACTTGAGAGCGTTTTCCTGAAAATTACTTTCTCGTGAACCTCGTACAACATAACGCAAAAACTGTCTGATCGATCATTTTGAAATTGTGCACACATTTTGATGAAGTAATTACCGTCTATATGAACCTAAAGTTCTTTGGGAGTTATACCAAAAGCTACTTTTTCTTTAATACCATAATAAACATTTCATGAAACATGGTATGATATTTCAAATACGTACAATTTTTTGAATTTTTATTTTTTTAGAGACTTTTTAGGTTCAAATAGAGCGTGTGGGTCTTAGAAATCTAAAGCTTCTGGCTCTAGTGGTTCAGATTAATGGATCAGAAGCTAGGCTGTACGCCGTGAAAGAACTCAGGCGGCCACCGTCTCTGAACCGCGTGTTGTCAGCCGCCATTTTCAAATATAAGGAAGCAATTTTTGTTTGTACAGAATTAAAATATTTATGTACATAAAATTTTGATTATGTAGAATAAAAAGTTTCGCCATAAAAAATTCGGAATATTCGCTCATTTTGTGCTCACAGAAGTTTCGGCCTCCGAGTATCGACCATGCACAGTGCTCAACTCGAAGGACCGCCGGAGCCAAATCCCCCGATCGCCTATCCACCAGCTTTCGTTTGTACATAAATTTAAATAAATATATATAAATATGTATAAGCGATTCTCTCCAAACGATCACTTTGCAGGACAACGAAATTTATAGACAAAAATGTTTAATTTTTTCATTAAAAAATTGCAATTAACTTTAGTTCTAATCAATATAACATAATTCCTTGTCGATCACACGGATTTATTCCGAGACACCGGTAATTTTATAATTTAATTCAATTTTTTAATATTTTTAATCTTATTTTTAAATATTTCTTAATAACTTTAATTCAATTTTTTAATATCATTAATCTTATTTTTTAATAATTTTCAATAATTTCAATGCAATTTTTTAATATTACAATAATATTTTTTACTTTATATTTCGGGACCGAATTAAATAAATGTTCAATGGTTTCAAGGAATGTTTTCATCTGATATTTTTGAATTTTCACTACCCCCTCAGCTTGCTAGTGTATCATAAGTCCGGAAAGTTACACCCCCGAGTGATGATTTTCCAATTCAGAGTACAAAAAAATTCCAAACCGTTCTATTCCCAAAAAACCTACAAAGTAATTGAACAGCACCTATAAAAAAAATCAAATTACATATAAAATGATAATTTTGGGAGAATCACCCCCTATCTATTCCAACCCTTAGCACCGATTCGTTACCATATAAACGCGTTAGAATTCCTCCAGCGGAAGACTCACCGGACATTCTTGTTTTAACGAGATAATCCCGCGGACAAGTCCCTTATATTTGTACAAAATATGTACAAGCCGTGGTGTCGGTGGCTTACACGATGTCGCTGAAATTTTATGAAACGCAAACGATGTTTGCGCGCTTTACTCCCCGATTTTTCATGTACGACGCGACCTCTCGCCCCCCCCCCTGGCCCACTGAAACCTCCGTTCGCCCTTCCGTGCCGCTGTTCCACCTCGCTGTCATCCCACCCACACGTATTCAACAGCCACCTCGCGTACTGCATCCCTCAACCCTTCACCTTTTCGAGGTCAATCTGGCACAAAAATGCTACATTCGAGCATTCGAGCCACATTTTTCAATGGTTTATTTTTGAATACGTTCTTTCTCTCTTTCTTTCCTCGTATGACTTAAGCTTCAGAAACGAAAAAAGAAATTAAAACTTTTTTCTCTTGAGACAACATCAACAAAAACGAGAACAATGATAATAATAATAACATCAATAATAATGAAATGTCGATACATCAGTAATAACAAAAAATGAAGAACAAAATAAAAATAATAATATTTTTTTGGAAAAAAGTCAACAACAAATGAAAAATAATGATTATTATTTTAAATAGAAATATTCTCTCGGAACCAGAGATAATGATAATATTTTTTTGTAAAGGAAATTAAAAAATAATAGTTAAAAACCTCTTGGTACAACATCAACAAGAATGAGAACAACAGCAAAAACGATAAGAATAATAATATTAATAATAATGAAAATGGACAATAAAACAAAATGGAACATAAAAATATTAATAAGAATTTCTTGTAAAAAAAGAAGAAATACTCACTGAAAATGATTAATAATTGTTTTTCAAAAATCCTCTTGAGATAAAGTCCATGAGAACAACAGCAATGATGATAATAATATATTATAATAACGGAAATGGAGAACGAAATGAAAACGAACATGAAAATAATAATGATACTTATTTTTCAATACAGATATTACATTGTATATCTATGTATATAAATGTATATAAATGTATATGTATATAAATGTAACGAATATTGTAAGTTGGGAAATGTCAAAGCAACGGCAAGGCATGTGGAATAAATCTGTTCTAATCTATTGCATTCGAATACGTATTTTCTTTTAAAGCAGAAATGATAACATCGATGATAATAATTATAATAACAATACTGATTATTACAAAAAATAACAAAAACAATAATGATGATAATAGTGATAAAAGTAACAAACTTAGTTTAAAAAAAATACCAAAAATAAAAACACTAATGATGATGATAATAAAAATAATAATGGTGTAAAGACCGTCACTGAGTGAGTTATACTTGTCAGGGAGCTTATCCATACAGATTTTCCCCTATTCGACCCTCCATTCTTCCCTCTCTCTCTCTCTCTCAGTTCTTAATACATACATTTTTTGCCTGGATTCCCGCGGTCTCTCGTGCCCCTCTTCTTCGGCTGTTCAAAGTCCTCCGGAATATTCCTCCCCCTTTCCACCCCCTTTCATCCCCTCTCTGTTTTCATTCGGCGCACTTTGATTTTTTTCGTCTTCCGGTTCGCAGCGAGTAGACCGAAAATTCGACAATTTCAGCGGATGGACGAACGCACTCGCACACACGCACACGAAGACACACACGCAGGGGTGGCACTTAAGGGGTGAAAAAAATATCGCGCGCGATCTCGGCCGATCGGCCGTCGAACTTGAAGGGCTCGAAGCGGAGAGCCAAAAAAAAAAAAAAACGAAAAAAGAAAATAATTTTTGTGAAATGCACGCACGGAGGGTAGGTTCGCGCGGGCGGCCGCGAAACGGAGAGGAGATGTTGCTGACGGCCCAGGCGAGACGAGACTGAGGGCGCTTATAATAAGACTCGGGTTCGCGCTTGCGCCGCCAATTCAGCGCTCATCTCGCGCTTCGATGTGTGCCCTCTCGTAAATGCACACGTGTGCGTGGGCGTTTCAACGTACGTGTGGCGAAGCGCGCGCTACCCCTGGACAACCATGATCAAAACCGGCACGTACACAAACGCGAGCGAGCCCAACGATGGAGGGAAGTCTTTGGCGACCCTCGCAACCCCCTCGCACCGTCCACCCACTCATCCTTTGCCTCATCTATCCCCGAGCGATCTCCCACTCCCTCGGGACGAACATGACGAAATATTAATTTTTTTCCCCTCCCCTATCACCCTCTTCGCCTTTATCGCTGTCGCTCTAGGACGAACGGGGGGGAAAATTAATTTTTTTTTCATCCCTTGTAGGTCTGTCTTCGTCTGTGGCTTTTTGGACCTGACCTAAACAAACCCGAACACGATCATTCGCTCTTCGTCGATCTTTGACTCTCTGGAACTAATCCAAACAAATCGAAACTTTCCACCTCCCTGTGCATTTTTTCCTATGTGGAACAAACCCAAACGAACTGAAACTCTCTCACCCTTCTTTGCCTCGGTCTCTGTCGAACTAAAGTTGTTTTTTCTTTCTTTTTGCATTGGGTCTCTATTTCTCTCCCCTTCACTCCACCGCCCCCTCTCTCTCCCCCTCTCGATTTCTGACTCTCTGGAAATAACCCAAACAAAACCAAACTTTCTTCTCCTCACTGCCGCTGTTTCTCGAACTTACACCCCGACAAATGACTTTTGTTTCTTTTGTTTTTACACTTTATCCCTTTCTTCCCCGTTGGTATATCTGGTCCGCCCTTCCCTCACAGGGGGTGAACCCACATTTTTACGCCATAAACCAGCCACGCTTGATGGATGACACCGAGCGCGCGTAGCGAGTAGAATGATTTATCCGTTGGGGCCGGATATTTCCACGTAGCCAAATCGATTTGCCTTTGGGGACGGTGAGAGGTCCTTCACTCCCAAAGTGTAGTACCATTTTTTTGTTTGTTTAGATTATCGAGTGTAAAACTGAATATTCACCGAGGAGGCCACCTTGGACAGCCGCGACAGTTTAAGGGGGGATTGTCTTTTTTTTTCGCAAAATTTACCGCTTTTTGGGAATTTTTTTGTGAAGAAAGTATACAACGGAGAACTTGTGAAACTTGGCATATAGTTTTATTGATCTGTTTACTACATGGAAAAAAATGTTTAAACAATTTCGTCAAAAAATCCGCCTCCCACCCCCCACGACGCGCGATGGTCCTTTTTTGATGGTGTGCACGATTACAGCCTTCACGTTCATCCTGCAACAAAAAC
Organism: Ophion costatus; assembly: GCA_951751655.1. NCBI lineage: Eukaryota > Metazoa > Arthropoda > Insecta > Hymenoptera > Ichneumonidae > Ophion > Ophion costatus. The sequence goes on along the minus strand of OX632360.1, from coordinate 5,969,751 downwards.
CCAAAAAGCATTTTACTTTAGACACATATAGCTATCGTTCGATGAAGGGAAAAAAAAAAAAAATTGACGATTTGGTGACGTTTTGAACTTGAAGTATCGATTTTTCGAAAAAAATTGATCGATTTTTTGTTATAAATAAAAAACTATTAAACGTATTGCTTTTTTGCCTCATCAAACGATAAAAGGATGTCAGCTGAGCATTCTGTCCAAATTTCAAGGCAATCGGTTGAATAGTTTTTGAGAAATCGTGCACACCATCAAAAAAGGACCATCGCGCGTCGAGGGGGGTGGGAGGCGGATTTTTTGATGAAATTGTTTAAAAATTTTTTTGTACGTAGTAAACAGATCAATAAAACTATATGCCAAGTTTCACAAGTTATCCGTTGTATACTTCCTTCACAAAAAAATTCCCAAAAAGCGGTAAATTTTGCGAAAAAAAAGACAATCCCCCCTTAATATCGGCCGAGTATGAAAAGTGGCAATTTCCTGCTTTTCCGAATCCACCCTCATTTATAAATATATATATGGCGAACGTAGGTGGAGTGCGATACGGAATAGGGGTGCGGTTCGACAAGAAGGGTGAAAATAGGGTGAAGGGATGTAAGCGATAGCAATCCCGAGAGATAAAGTCACGGGGCTGAGTATCCAAAGATTCTCGAGAATGTATATACACATGCATGCAAATATATAAATATACATATGTATAGAGGGTGGCCAGAAAAATGACGCCCAAAATGAAAATCTCGATCCCCCGTATCAATACCTACCCGAATCAGCCCCACGTACGTTCTACGATCTGCTTTGCTTTTCGAGAAAAAAACATTTTTTTCCCTTTGTGTGTGAACTTCTTGTGAACATTTTTTTACTCGTCTTATCGATCTGCAGTGCACTGCTGAGCAATAATCAAATGGCTGACTGAATCCGAATAAAACGAATTGTACCTTTCGTTCGTCAATGTGCAGCAGGAATAATTTGAATGGAAAAAAACTTCCGGGTCCGTAAACTACGGAAAGATGAATATACGGAGGATTGGAGAGTAAGAGACCCACTGATTTTTTTTTCAACGAATAAAATTTATTTTCAACAGGCAAAAGCGATAATGATTACGATTTTATCTTTTTTGTGTATGTATTTTCTTCGCGATTTTGCTTACTTTTATTATCGTTGTGGAGTGTACTATTAAGCAATAAATAAATTACCAACTATACACTAACGTGAATAGATGTTGATCAAAATTTTAAAAATTAGTTTGAAAGTATCAGTCAAGTTCAGGTTATTCAAAAATACTTATAGTAGACTGAATGACTCCCAATTGCTTTTAAAAACTTCCAAGAGGAAAGTACCAAAGGGAAGAGAGAAAAAAAAAAGAATAAAACATTTGGCCTCGGGAAAATTCGAAAAAAATGCATCAAATGTTATCTCGATATACGAATATACACGAGGATAATTCGGATAGATATTGATACGAGGCATATAGATTTTCGTTTTCGACGTCACGTATCGGACCACCCTATACATACAAAACGCACGCACGCACGCACGCACGCGCGCACGCACACACGAACGCACGCACGCACACACGCACGCACGCATGCACGCACGCACGCACGCACACACGCGCACGCAAGCACGCACGCACGCACGCAAGCACGCACGCACGCACGCGGGCACGCACGCACGCACACACGCGCACGCACGCACGCACGCACGCGCACGCACGCGCACGCACGCACGCGCACGCACGCGCACGCACGCACGTACGCACGCACGCAAGGGCACGCACGCGCGGGCACGCACGCGCACGCACGCACGCACGCGCACGCACGCACGCACGCAAGCACGCACGCACGCACGCACGCACGCACGCACGCACGCACGCACGCGCACGCACGTCCGCACGCACGCACGCACGCACGCACGCGCACGCACGCGCACGCACGCACGCACGCACCCACGCACACACGCACGCGCACGCACGCGCACGCACGCGCACGCACGCGCACGCACGCGCACGCACGCGCACGCACGCGCACGCACGCACGCACGCACCCACGCACGCACGCACGCACGCACCCACGCACGCACGCACGCACGTACACACACACACACCCACACGCACACGCACACATACACACACGCGCGCACGCACGCACGCACGCACGCGCGCACACATATATTTGAATGAATGTTATATACGTATGTTTCTTTATCTCTGCCAAAGGCTCACTATAAGGACGGTCCTGTTCCCAAAATCAACGATCCGTTGAACAAAGCTCAAGGCCCGTTCTCAAACCCATCCGTATATGCGTTGACAGCGCATGTCACTTAGTTCGATCGTGTTCGAAATGTCCTTTCCCCATATCGACAAGGGGGATAAGATACACACGCGAACATCAAAGCGCGAAATCATCGGTGTCCGTCTCTAGGCACATTTGATCCGGTATACATGTAGGATTCGATTTGATCGACGGTCGACGGTTAACGGAAGAGGGTGTGGTGCCGAGGCAGCAGGGAGGGTGGGCGAAAGGCAAAAAGACGAAACGGCTCGGGGGACACGAGAGGAGTGCTCGTAAATTTAGATCCTCGTCGTTTTGCGGAGAATTAGGGCGGTTTCGTTATATAGAGGATAGCCGGCGTATCGATGGGGTTGCCGCGCAGTAGACCAGATATTGGTAAATTCAAAGAGACTCTCTGTCCGTGCACGGATGAGCTGGACACGCGCGTACGTACTCGGGCGAATAAAATCTCGACTGGAAACTTGAAATGGGTCAATCAAACTTGGCTAATCTGGGCTGTATCTTCTCGTGTACTTAATATATATTGCCAGGGGGATGACGAGCATTGTGTAATCCTTGCGCTCGGATGTACTATAATATATATATATATATATATATATATATGCTGGAATTTCAGTTTGGTAAAAGTCCCACGGTTTTCGAGATAAAAATCATCTGCTTTTGGTTTTTCCCATGCTAATTCTACAAATGATAACTTTTTCGACCCGGTTAAAAAAAATACTCTTGCTTATCTGTTTTATCTAGAAAGTCTTCTTTTTAACCTTAAATGTTAAGGAAACTTTATGAAAAAAGAACTTGTGCAGAATTTTCAGCCTCCAGTGTAAAAAAAATGTACTGCGCATATCGTGGCAGTTACTTTAAAAAGTTGCTTAGTTATTGTCGATTCGTATAATTTGTAGAAACGGCATACGAAAAACCAAAAGCAGATGATTTTTTTTTGTATACCGAAAAGCCCAACATTTCGAAAACCGTGGGACTTTTACTGAACTGAAATTCCAGGATGTAGTAGGACATGATCTGAGCTATGGACAGATGCAGGATTATCCGTTCATTACAGGACACCCTGTATATAATATGTTAAAATGGCCATGGAATTTAGTAGAAACACCCCAAACTACTTGGCTAATGGAAGCGGGGTGCAGGAGAATGGAAGTCGAAGTATGGAAAAGGGCCGCACGGTATCTGCTTGAAATAGTGCAGATGGGGGATGGCGGGTGGCCAAAACGTGTCTGAGGGAAGAAGTAAGAGCAATTATCAATGGTAACCCACAAAAATGGGGAAAGCAAATAAAAGAAGCAATGGAAAGTGTTGGTGAGGGGGAAATCTGGCTAGCCGTATGGAATGAAAATGTAAGGGAGCTGAAAATAAGTAGAAAGAGGCATGAAAATTGAAATTCTACAAGAAATTCAATACGATTGGAGCACAATTGATGGGTCAACATATTGCGAGGAATATAAACGTGGGGAAACAGGTATGCACATGGGAAAATATTGAGAGGGCAAGATTTATTCATACAATTCACTTGAAAGTCAGACAGTGCATATATAATAATAATAATAGTAATAATAATAATAATAATAATTGTTGTTGTTGTTCCAGTCGAGATTAAGACCGAGCCTAACCCCCAGGGGTAGGAGCATGTTTCCCAGCGCAAGCTGAGGAAGTGTGTTGCCCGGAGCAATAAAGTCTACCATAAAAAAAAAATAAAAAATAAAAATAATAATAATTATTATTAAACTTAAGAAAAATACAGACTCGGCCGGTAACGCTACAGCTGTTTCCCTGCCGGCTATAAATGACATGTGCTATGAAGTGACGATTAGTGAGGAGTTTCTAATTTCCTTAAAAACAGAAACAGTAGCGTGTTGACGTATGTTGATCAACGTTGACATTTTTCAATGAATGGTGGGTGGAAAAGTGAATAAATTTATTTAAAAACGTTACAACTTTGCTTTTTTAGTTCTCAATATGGATGAATCCGTTTGCGGAAAATTCTTCGAAAACAACTGCACGAATGACAATTTCTCTGATACAATTTCCCGAAGGAAATGTTTCCCGGATGAATAATTTCCCGAACACAGTTCATCGAACGGACGGATTTTCGTACACAATTTGCCGAATGAACAATTTCTCGAATACAATACATATCCCGAATAGACAGTTTCCCGAATGGACAATTTCTCGAATAGACAAAAAATTTTGTTTGGGTTTTTCTGGGTTAGATATAAATATAAAAAATAAACCATTTTTTATATAAATTCTAATGAAATTTTAGAATAAAAAAGAAAGGAAAAGAAGAAAAAAAGGAGTCAGAATCCACCACGACCACATTGTTGATTCTGGGTTATCGTAAGTGTGAGAACCTATATTTCTGACGCCTGCTAATGCCGAAATCAATAACTGGAAATTTAATGCCAGGAAAATACGACCCGAGAAAATTGGTTTCCCGAAAAAAAAATGTCGAAAATATTTGTTCAGAAAATGTTTAATTCGAGGACTTGTTGATTTGGGAAAAATGGCTATTCGGCCAACTGTCCATTTGGAATTTCGTATTCGAGAAATCGTTCATTTTGGAAATCCTTTATCCGGTCATTTTTTCTCAGAAATTGTTCTTTCGAGAAACTGTATTTGAGAAATTGTTCATCCGGGCAATTCTTATCAAGAAATTATATTCGGGAAATTGTTTTTCGAGAAATTTTTTGAAAAACAGATAAATCGACAGACCCAGCTGCATGGAACGTCGATTAACCACAGAGCGGCAACAAAGATGGCGAGAACGTCAAAGCCAGAAGACGCTTGATCGATTTCGCAGAGAAGGCGCTGCTCGCCGTGCACTAAATAGAGCAAACGAAACACCTGAGCAGCTTCAGGCACGAAGAGTAGAAGACGTCCCTCGACGCTGGGCGCCTCAGGCTGCACTCACAAGGAAAGGTTGCGAGGTCGATCTCTCCGATTTCGATGAAATTTGGTATGCTTGTTGAATGGGTAAAAACATCCAACACGTATTTTTTTATATCTGCGAAACCCGATTTTTAAGGGTTGAAACGCACCCTCGAAAATTGGCTTCTCTTTCGTTTTTCACCGATAACGTCTTAATGGTACGAGATATGAAAAAAAAATTCAAATTTCCACAAGGTTTATTTTTTTCGTCTACCATACAGCGGAGATGAGAACGATAACGTTATCGACGAAAAACGAAAAAAACACCCCTATTTTCGAGCGTGCGTTTCACCCTTTAAAAATCGGGTTCCGCAGATATAAAAAAATACGTGTCGCCTATTTTTACCCATTCTATAAGCATGTCAAATTTCATCAAAATCGGAGAGATCGACCTCGCAACTTTTCCGTAAGAGCGATGTGAGGGGTCGCGCAGAGACCCCCCAAACAATGTCGTAGTTTATAACAGAAATAATAATTCATATACCTATATATATATTATATATATTAATATAGGGGAAGTCGGGCCAAGATGATAACACTGAGGTCATGTTCAAATAAAGTAATACATATTAGTCAACTTTAATTATTTTTAAAACTAATTAGTTTAAACTTTTAATTTTAGAAGTAAAAAAATCAGACGTTCTGATCTGTAACATATAATATATATTTTTAATTAAACCTTTATTTTTCTCATCTTACCCCGTATGCGGGGCAAGATGAAACAGCGTTGGGATAATGATGGGCCACGAATTATTGCAATATAAAATTATTGCAATATAAAAGTGGTTTCATTCTCGATACCATCAATTTGTAGGATTAGTCCGAACAATCTTCGTTCCATGTCAATTTGATAATTTGGAAGTTCGTTTTCTTCCCCTGGTAGGAACACCGGTTGAGGAGGAACCAAATGCTTTAATAGTTTCATTTCACTTTGTCTAACGTAAATAGTGGTACGTTGTAGAATATTCCAGGCTTGCGATAGCTTGTATTCATCTTGCAGACGGTTAACGAATTGACAAAAAACCACGCAATAATCTTGAACATTTCTGACAAACCGTTTTTATTATATTAATAATTAGTACTTTCATTGTGTTTACGTACCTGTCTCTAATCAACATCAGCAACTCAAATAAACTGAAATGATGTTAACCATTACCAGAAATTACATCGTTTTGTCAAAAAATCGATATTGCTTTCTCACTCGAGATGCATGCTTCCTCCACAGTCGCTACTTTCACACTCATTCGCATCACCACCCTCCCCCGCCGAACTCCAAACTGTTTACTGGCTAGGCTTGAGATCCATCTTAACCCGCGTATTCGTCTTGCCCCGAATTCCCTTATATATGAGAAGTGGAACATGGTCGGAATGTAATGGGGGGAAGCCCCTACAAGGAAATCTACGATAATAAATTGAGAAAACAAATATATATATATATATATAAGGGTGGTCCAAAAGAAAATTTAATTTTTTTTCGCGATACCCAACAAAAAATGTTACTGCGTTATGAAAAAGTAATTCATACAAAAATTGAGACGTCTAAACATTATTTTACGTAGTGCTCAAGAGACACAAATTTTTTTTTCGATTTTTCCTTAATTTTTTTTCTTTCTTCGTTTTCTTACTCCACAACAACATATTTTGTTACTCCAAACAACATATTTTATAGTAATATAAACAACATATATAGTAGTGCGCAAACTTAAACATTTTTTTTCCGATTTTTCGTCAATTTTTTTTCTTCATTTGTTTTCTTACTCCAAAACTCAAAATTACTGAAAAAAAACACGCAGACTTGTTAGACGTTCAGTGAGGTAAGCACCGTGTTCTTGTTCATCAGCTGGTTGATATAATTTTTACACCCGAATTACATATATTGAATCTTAATCTGCAAATACAAATTGTTCATGGTAAAAAAAATATTTCAATAAAAATCCTGTATTGTCAGAGAAAAAATTAAATCAAGACTTACGTTGGACCACGTACTAACATTTTTTACATCGAGATAAAAAAAAGTTAATACTCCGATAATCATGAAAAAAAACATGAAAAAGGTTTTTAGGTTTTTAGGCTTAGAATCCTCAAATTATGCAGAACTTTATTTTTCTTAACATACTTAAATTTTCCGTTGATTAAAAAGAATCGATTTTTTTAACCACACTAATATAAGTTTACTTCATTATACTAATATATACTTCAAATATATATATATATATATATATAATAGTACCGAGCAAAAGTTCTCGATCACTCTGGGTAATTGAAACATTATATTATTCTAATACAATTCATTTGATCAAACTATATATAATCTTCGTAAAATAAGTAATAAAATGAATTATATTTTCATAATATAATTTTGCATCTATATATACACACACACACACATAAGCAACCGAGCAGGACTTAATTCGCAAGTTGTTACGTTCGAATAAAAAAACTTCGCAAAAACGTACGTGATCCGGATGTCTGAACGCAAGAATGTAGAGACAAATAAAAAACTACGAAAAAGAAGATTTACTCTCATCTTCGCACGATTCCCCCTAAAGTGAGTAACTTTTCGCATTGCTTCGCCGCGTCCGTTGCTCCAGAAGCAAAATTCCGCCTTCATCAACTTTCCGCCAAAAGTTTGTCGGGTCATTCTTCCCGGGCTGCTGGAAGACGCGAACGGTGTCTCGGGAAAATTCCTTCAGCGTTAGTCTCGCATGGAATACGCGAGAAAGTTATACGAGTCGCAACGCGAAAAAGCGAAAAGTCCGCGTTCAAACGACGCCATACAGCGACTCGACGCTCGTTTTTTTTCTTCGTTTTTTTTTCAAGCCCGTTTACATTTGGCCAAAAATTGCAATTATCTTGTAAAACAGCTCGTTTTTAGCGTCCCGGAAGATAATGACGATTTTTTCATGCCCCTCTCGTGGCTGTTATTTTTGGTTATTTTTTTCCCCTCCCTTGAAGGCCACCCCATTTTATCGCGCAATGTGGGACATTCGTCCGCGCGCGGTGACGGAGAGTACGTGATAGTGTCAATTACGTTGTGGTATATTGCTCGCGCAATTTCAGCATGTCAGTTACACTACCCTTATTTTGTTATATATAATACAGACGCAGGTGTACACGTCCATCCGGACAGCCAATCAGGCACAGACGAGACTCGCAAATTGTTGTTCATCTAACCAGTGTGGTTCCTCTTTCCCCGTAGCAGGAACGAAGCAACGAGCCTACGGTCAGCCCAATTAAGTTTCCATGACCACAATCACCTCGTGGCTCGCATGGCCGTCCCTTCCTTGCCGATTGAGTATTATGGGAGCGCGGGAATGGCACGTGTGAATGCATATACAGTGAAATCTAGTTTATACGATTATAGATTTTTATCATTTGCCAAATTTCTCTAGCCCTGGCTGATTTCGTTCATAAAGGTGCCAATGAGTCTCATTTTTGCGTTTTTCGCGCTTATTCGTTATTAATTTTATTCCTCAGTTATTAATTTTAATTAATTTTAATTAATTTTAATTAATTTTAATTAATTTTAATTAATTTCAATTAATTTCAATTAATTTTAATTAATTTTAATTAATTTTAATTAATTTTAATTAATTTTAATTAATTTCAATTAATTTCAATTAATTTTAATTAATTTTAATTAATTTTAATTAATTTTAATTAATTTTAATTAATTTTAATTATTTTTAATTAATTTTAATTAATTTTAATTAATTTTAATTAATAATTCCTCAGTTATTAATTTTATTCCTTCGTTTTTTCTCAGTTATACATTAAGGGGTCTTCTCACTTTAGGCTATTTTCGATGAATCTTTTTGACAGGATATTAGAGATATTGACATAAAAGTTGTTACACGTGATAAATACACTTCCGAAATATATTTAAAAAATTGATTGATTTATTTGAGTCACTATTTATAGACGAAAATGGTAGTTGAAAAAATGTTCTAAAACGATTGCAGGTCTGCGCTGTTGACGTAATCTCGGAGATGGATCATCCGAAACAAAAAATCAAACGGTTTTAGACTCAGTATGTTAATGGCTATGGCACTTACCATACGATTTTTGATTTATGCAACAATAACAAAATAGCGGACATTTTATGCAAAAAAAACATTAAAAAGGTGATTTTTTCACCGTTTTTGGCAAAAGATATAGTAAATGTCAAAATTTAAAAAAAATCCTTAATATGATATCTTTATCATATTTTTTTGATATTTTCATCATTTATCATTTAAATATGATTGATGAATATATAAATATAAATATTCGTATTGCTTGATAAATTGATAAAAATATCAATATATTTAAATGATATTTTATCAGTAGTAGTAGTAGCTTCTTTATTTCCTATGCATGCCCTTGCGGGCTTTATACATAATCTCCTCTCTTTCTTTCACAAGTTTTTTCTTACACCTACACTCCCACGCATGCCCTTCTTGCTCCTTGTCCGCCCTTAATCGCTCATTGGATTTTCTTTTCACATACACTTAACATTCTACCGATGCCTCTAGCCGCTTATCACATATTTAAAATGATATTTTATCATTTAAATATGTTATTTTTATCATATTAAAAAAAAACATTGTTTTCGGTATATGCAAAAAAAAATAGCGGACATTTTTCAAAAAAACAAAAAAGCGTGTTTTTTCAACCATTTTTGGCGAAAAATATAATAAATATAAAAACTCAAAAATCCAATCCAAATCCAATAACCAGAAGAAAAAAAAAATTCATGTCTATCCATCCAATCTACCGCGCTTTCGCGGTTATTACTCCATAATAAATATACGACACGTCCGAAGGGCCGAATCGAACAATTCATCCGAAAGTGGTGTTGCGCAGGTGCATTTGTATGCGGCTATTTGCATGGTTTGTCATTTCATCGTCGGAACAAAACGCGAGCGAGGTACGCGTCGATAACGAGACAATTTGGGCAAGTCCGTTACGAGGCAAATTTGCAATCGCGTTTCAACGATCGACGTAGCCACGTAGAGACGCAACGAAAATTGTAAATGAAACGCGTGTTCGCCGGAATTGCGTTTTCCCCGTGGCCGGGAGAAATATGAAAATGCACGAGAAAATATTCACAATAACGCTCTTTACACGAAAATTCTTGAACACACACACATATATATATATATATATATATATATATAATAATACTAAAACTAAACATTTGTGACTTATGATTAGACAGCTTTGACGCTTTTTTCAATGCAATTAATACATCTTACATACACATACACACACACACAACACACACACAAACTGATGTGTACCTAAGATGTATTAATTGTATTGAAAAAAGCATCAAAGATGTCTAATCATAGGTCACAAATTTTTAGATAAATCCCTTTTCTAATAAATGATAATGGCATTTCTATATAAATTTTAGGAGAACTTTTATATAAACTGCAATAGAACACATATATGCAGGGTGTCCTGTTATGAATGGATAATCCTGCAACTGAGACTTTAACTAAACTGAAACTCCATCGTATAGTAGGACATTATCTGACCTATCGACAGTTGTAGGGTTATCCATTCATAACAGGACGCCCGTATATATATGTATAATATATAGTGTATATTATACATAATGTATAATATATAACATAATATATTATACATAATGTATAATATATAATAAATAATAATATATAATAAATATAATATAAATATATGTATATATTTATATACGATTTAATAATTGCATTGGAAAAAGTGCACTAAAGCTGTCGAGTCATAATTCCATTAAAACTTATATCACCCAAAAAAGTAGGCACCCCTCACTTGACCCAAGGCCTTCTGAGGATCCATGAATCCGTACGAACGTATGGATTTTTGAAGCTCGCCCTAGAAACATCGTTCCGATATTAGTGAATATCATAGATTTTGAATGCCCCTAACCACCATGTCATAAAGTTGTCCTAGCAAAAACATCGTTTCGGTATTAGTGAATACCATAAATTTCGGATGACCTAGAACACCATGTCATATACTTGCCCTAGAAAAAATATCATTTCGGTATTAGTGAATATCATCAATTTCGAATGTCCCCCACCATCATGTCATATATATATATATATATAAAGTGGGTAAAAAAAAGTATTTGTACATCTCACACGAAACTGTTGTTAATTTGACTTCATTTTTTTGCTCGTGTTTACCCAAGATTTTTGTAGGCACCATGTATATTAGCTACCGAACACAAACTTAATGAAGCATTTGATTTTTTCCGTAGGATAATTTGAAGATGACGACGTGTACAAATACTTTTTTTACCCACTGTTACATATTGAGATGTTGAATAAGTTCTCGCTGTTTTTATTTTGTAAAAATTCATGCTTTTAAAAAAAAATCATTCCTAATGCTCTGCACCGCTTCGAAACTGTTGTATGATTACCTCCTGATGATTCTGTAAGTTCAGCCAGCGCCTGACATGAGCCTACATGAAGTAATGCCACCAATTCAACACATAAAAATCACTTTTTCGAAGCGTCTAAACCAATCGTTGAATGTTGTTTCCATCAGAGCATGGTCGCCACAAGTCTCAGCAAGAATTCTGTGTGCATCAGCTGCAGTTTTTTAAAGGCTTCAGGCCACACTAACGAGTATAAAATCATGTGCGAATTTAACAATTTTTTTTTCTTACGAAAAAGTGATTCAATCACAAACTCAATTACACATCTCTTTAGTATGAATATCAAGCTGTTAGAAAAAAAATATCTATTTTTTTTCGATGCACAAAATGGCCTCAATAAAGTATTCGATGTACAAAATCGCCTTAATAAAGTAGTGCAGTAAAATTCTCCGCAAATACTTTCATTTGGCACGAAATTGACATGTTCAACACTATGAACGAAAACAGTTGCTTGCACTTCGGCGAAATGGCATACACTGAATTTCAATCTTCCTTATAGTACTTCTCTATAGATGGCTGCCTTGACAAGAATCCTCAATTTTTCAAACGAAACCCCGCTTTTGTGAACCGGTCCCCTGAAATAACTTTTACCCGACTCTTCCTAAATGTGATTTCAACCACGTTCGAGATTACGCAATATTGAGTGTGGGGACGAAAGTCATTGAGGATGCACCTCGAACTCGCATGTCTTCATAGTCACTTTTCCACATATATGGACGTGTGCGTTTTGTGGGATGTAAAAGCGGAGAGGCGAAATGTTTATAGACAGTTTTATGTTTCTTGCAGCATGTTCGGGAAATAAAATACACATGGCACGCAATAGACCGAAGGCGTTTGTGGAATTAAGCGTAACATACGCAGCACACGCACGCACCCTTATATACATTTTATCCTTATATATATATATATATGTTATTGTATATATATATATATATATATATATATATATATATATATATATATATATATATATATATATACACAAAAAATGTTCAATGTTGTGTGTATATATATATATATATATATATATACACACAAAAGGGAAGAATGTATGTTGGTGGCCACGTTAGATGAATTCCAGCGTTCGTTGGCTCCCACCGGCAAAAGTTACCCTCTTCGTTACGGAAGAACTTCCGTCAGGTCTTGGCCCAGAGAATTAAGACACTTCCTTGTAGGAAATCGAGACGATCTATATATGAGTATACCTATACATAGTACATATGTATACATATACTACACTCGATTTTATCTCGTCGCCCACTGTGCCAAAAGTTGGAGTAGTTTACCCGAAAAGTCCAATTAATGATAAAATTTCTCTGTTCCGCGGAACTTGTCAAGGCTGTCTGTGTGTGTGTGTGCGTGTGTGTGTGTATGTGTGAGAGAGAGAGAGAGAGAGAAGAGAGAGAGAGAGAGAGAGAGAGAGAGAGAGAGAGAGAGAGAGAGAGAGAGAGAGAGAGAGAGAGAGAGAAGGAGAGAAGGAGAGAGAGAGGGAGAGAGAGGACGACAGAGGGTCCTGGCGTCGATCATCAAAATTACTTCAACCCTCTCGACTTTCGCCACCTTCCGCATCACGAGAATCGTCCCTTCATGCGTTATAACCAGAACATCGCAGACGATGTAATCCAATTACGGGAGCCCTCGCCTCTCCTCTGGTAATTGCCCTCTGTATGACGTATGTATATATATATATATATATATATATATATCCATATACGTATTTCCTGGTTAAACTATAATTATATTATCTTCCGGCATGTTTACGCGGTTTGCTGCCGATAGATCACCGGCGAGCAAGCTTTTCTTGCGGTAAAAACAAGAAATTGATATTTTGGTAACTCGTCGATATTTTTAAGTGAATAATACTTTTGAATGAATTGATAAATTTTATGATTAATAAAAAATAAAGTTATAGTGGAACATACGAGGCATTCCACGCTATTTCTCCTAGCTCGTTAACCCGACCATTTTTTATTTCCCTGATAGTTTTTTGTAAAATTGTAGCACATGGGAGGAATATCCAAACCTATATTTAGATTTTCATTTCTCCGCTTTTTATTTTTATCTTCTCTTTTAGGGAGAACCTTTTATTTTCTCTTTTATTTTTATCTTCTCTTTGAGGAGTTATAATTTTCCAAAAAAATGTCGATTTCGGAAGTTTTGGAAACGTTTAAACGCTGCTAACTCCGGAATTAATCGAGATATCGACAAATGTCGATTTGCAATTTTTTTTTCCTTTTGAAGCATACTTTCGTTGAAAAATATGAAAAAAATGATCAATGATCAATGCCAATGTTTTTTTTGCTTCTAAAGTGAACATTATTTTTTTCAAAGATGATTAACATTTTTTATTTGCTACAAAAAATTCTCTAATATAGAGTGACCTAATCTATGGTTTTTAAGTCTAGTCTCAACGTGGGCCCATTTTTCCTTCTATTTTTTTTCTTCGAATTGATCATATTTTTTTTGAGAAAGTTTTTATTATTTTATTCTCCAATAATGCTATTAATGATTTTGTGAATTCCAATTCGGCTTCGACAGACCTGAAACGGTTTATTTATTATTTGTGTTGAGTTCAACGAAAAAAATTACCTTTTATTCAATATAATTGTTCGTTCTTCAACTTGTTATAAGGATGAGGAATGGCATTGTTGTATAATTTTTAATGGAATTTTTATGAAAATTTAAATCGAAATTTTCCTGTGTGATATATATATATACACACACACATATTTTCCGGTTAAACTGTAACTATATTATCCTCCGGCATATTTTCGTGGTTTGTCGCACATCGATCACCAGTAAAGTAACTTTTCTCCCGGTAAACAACAAATTGATATTTTCAGCAACTCCTCGCCATTGAGAAGGGCTCTCTCTCTCTCTCTGTCTCTGTCTCTCACTTCATCGAATAAAAACTTGACGTTCGTAGTTGACCCAAAAGAGCGTTGGATCCAGAGCAGTCAAGGACATTTTTTTTTCATCAACAACGTCGCGGGTCATCAACGATCCTTGTTAAATCGTGACGAATGGAGGGGGAAAATTGACGTCGATTTCTCGTACAAGTTGGCGAGTCGAGCCGCACGATTCATTGATTCGAGGGAAAACTTGGAATTGAGCGAGTCCCTTGAGCACGGTTGCTGATTCGTCTTCGGCGTTCAAGAAGCCGAGGGACATTTTCCCTTCGGTTCTTGATGAGGACATGGAGGAGGAAGACGAGGAACGAAACGGGGAAAACTAATCTGTAATGAAGCTCGTATCGTGCCTTTGGCAATCCCTCTCCCGGTATCATCGCGCAGTTTCATCAAATGCACGTATACCTATAAATCCGAACACGAATTTCTTCGCTCCAACGTCATGCTCATTTTCCATTTATCTACTTCCCCCCGCCCCACCCTCTGCCGACCCTCTACCGGCAGACATTAATCTTGTTTTATGAGGATCTTCTCGTGAAAGAAGGAATCTTTATAACACTAATTCTTGTTTGGGGCTGCGGAGCAAGTGTTGAGTTCCGCAGCATCGTGATTTTCCGAATTTTCGTTGGGTGAAAAAAATCGCCAGCTTTTTGAAAGCCAGAAAATATTGTATGAAAAGTCTTTTATTTTTTTTACAATGAACGAGTAACTGTAACGAGAGATCACGGTGAAATTTGTATCTTTAAGGCGGGATTCTACTTTGAAACTTTGAAAAGCTAAGTTGGATGAAAACACCCACCTGGAACACGTCGAAGGCATATTATATGGCCCAGGCATCGCTGATTGAGGGTAAGATAATTTTTTCTACGATTTATCACTCACCAAAACTTTAAACGCGTTTTTCTCGAAACGACATTTTCAAGTACCGTGGTCGTGATAACTCAAAAAGTACTGAACCGATCCTTATGAAATTTGGAACACATATTCTATATGTGTGTACCAACCGACCTAACTACAATCAACTTAAAATTTTGATTAGAACTATTTTTTTATTGCAAAAAAAGACCCAAAAAAACGCATTTTTTTTTTTTGTATTTTAGCCGCCATTTTGTTAATTGTGCACGTATATAAAATATTCTAGTTAGGTCGGTTCCTGAAGACATACTGAACATGAAACTATTTGATTTTTTTGTTTCAGACCATCCGTCGGAAAGATTTCACGACCACGGCAACGGTACCTGCTTTTCGAGGCGTTGGCTTTAAACATATTTTACGTGTACAAAAAATGAATAAAATACATTTAAAAAATTTTTTTTATGTACTTAAAGAGTGTATTTATTGAACAGTTTAAACCCCATATCGATATCTTTAATAGTATCCTGAGAAAAAATTCACGAAAATAGCGTTTTTTTCATGGTTTCAAAGTAGAATCCTGCCTTAATATATTTATATATGGTTAATTTTTTACATAACTAATTTTTGTTAAATATTTTTTGGAATACTAAAAAAATATATCGTCATTTTGTAAACTTGTACCCCATGGAAGGAATATCTAAAGCAGTTTTCAGATTTTTATCTCTTCTCTTTTAGGAGTTATAAGTTGTGAAATTGTACCCCATGAAAATACCCTAGTTTGTGTAATACCTATATTTTAAAATTATAACTCCTAAAAGAGAAGAGATAACAATCTGAAAATTGGTTGAGATATTCCTTTCATGGGGTATAATTTTACAAGATGACGATATATTTTTTTAGTATTCAAAAGAATATTAAACAAAAACTAATTACGTAAAAAATTACATTTATATAAATACGATAAAAATAGAAATTTCACCACGATCTCTCGTTGCAGTTACTCGTTCATTATAAAAAAAATACAAGACTTTTCATATATTTCCTGGCTTTCGAGAGCGAGAGAGAAAGGGGGTGGGGCGAACTAGAAAACACAGCATTCATAATGTAGAATAGATAACGTGGCAAAAATAGGATTTGGGATAATCAAATAAGTATTCAGAATCGTATACATCCCGCTCAAATATAATTTCATCCGAAATCATATTTTTAAAGTTTTTGTTACCTGCAAGACTGAAAAAAGTACTCTCCGGACTTGCAATCTGTCGAATGATCAACCTCAAAATTGAAATTTCACAAAAAAAAAAGTAAATATCGGAAGCACGAGTTGAGCTTTGGTAAAAATGCACAAAGTAGGTCTGAAACCTATATAAATTTTTTCAGGATTTGATAAACTGCCCAAGTGGACTTTTCGATTTTTTCAGCCACCGAAGGGCAAGGATTGAAGGAAGTATTTTGAAAAAGATTAGGTATTTCTTTAACACCAAGAGTGTGGTTTTTTTACTATGGAAATCTATACTCAACGACGGTGAAGGAAATAGTTGTCTGAGTTGAGCTCAACTATCCCTTATGTATGTAAAATTATATAAGAGTATGATATAATAGAACATATTAGAATTAAATTATCATAATGAGGGTGGCTAGTGGACATATATGTATATACAACAGCAACAACAATAATAATAATGTCAATCATACCAATAATGACAATAATAGCTCATTATGAATAAATGCACTGAAATAGCGTAAAAAGCACATCGTCGATAAATAAAAATTGGTAAAAAAAATTACACGGCCAGTTTTATACATTATAAACATTCGTGTTATTATAGCTTTCTTTAATATCATTTAATTTTATAGTAATTATACAATACTATTGTAATTAATTTAGTGTGTATGTATATATATATACATACATACATATATATATATATATATAATCTATGAGCACACAAATAGGAAAATACTCACCGCGCAGATAAACCAAAAGTCGTAAACAAGTAAATAAAAATCAAATAAAATAAAACCTGCTAAAAGTGTTAATATGCAATAAAAAATGAATCCAAAAAAGTATTTTAAAACGGCAGACGTTACGGAAAACTATTATAGAATAATTACAATTAAGGATGTTGAGTCCCTATGAAACATGTTAATGTTAATTGTTCAATAAATAGCTTCTTAATCGTCATCAAATTTTTACACGACCTCCTGAATACTTCATGTAAAAATATACCAAATTTTCAGAATTCTATCATCATTACTTCAACCTCCTTAAGGGTTTAAATAAAAAATGATAAGAAAATTCTGAAAATTTGGTATGTTTTTGTATGAAGTATTTAAGAGGTCGTGTTAAAATTTCACGACGATTAGGAAGCTCGTTATTAAAAAATTGACATTTTGTTAAGAACAATTTTTAAAAGAAATAAAAAAAAAATCATCAATAAACTTCGTTTTGTTTCCGTTGCTTTCAGTATATTGTAGATATTATAAAATTGAGAGGTCAAAAAAAAAACTTATTGCAAAGTTACATAAGTTTCCATGAAACAACACTTAATTTGTGAATGTTAATAGTTCAATAACGAGCTTCCTAATTGTCGTGAAATTTTTACACGACCCGTGAAATACTTCATACAAAAACATACCAAATTTTCAGAATTTTATCATCATTTGCGATTTGGGACTCAACATCATTAATGTGAAAAAAAGCTCCACACGCGGCGGATTTTTTTTTTCACCTTCCTTCAGGAACGTAATTAAGGATCTTTGCAATTAAGGAGTCGGGGACTCGCGAGTCGTTTGAAAAAAAAACGCGAAATCGAGAGGCCCGCGAAGCTGCGAGGAACCAGGTGGAGCGTTATTTAGAACGCGGCACAAAGCGCGACCTCGGGCTCGCACGAGGCAAAAAAGTATGCGGCAGTTGGTGCGGGTGTATATGCTTGAAGGGACGAGGAGGCGTGGGAGTCCTGAGAGGCTTGAGGATTCAAAGTTGCCAATGGCACCCCGCTGGAGGTTCGAGGTGAAAAATGGTATCATTTTCCTCGCGTGTTGTGTCTTCTGAATTTATCCTGGAGGATCGAGCCTGGAGTCCTGTCGTATAAATGGATCATGGAAGATCGAGCCTGGTGACCTAGCGGAAAAATTGAGCCTGGAGTCCCATGGCCTAAATCGATCCTGGAAGATCGAGCCTGGAATCCTAGCGGATAAATTGAGTCTGGAGAATCGAGCCTGGAGTCCCGTCGCCTAAATTGATCCTGGAAGATCGAGCCTGGAGTTCTATGGTATAAATTCATCCCGGATGATTTAGCCTATCGTGATTTAGTTCTATCGTGTGAATTGATCCTGGACGATCGATCCTACAGTCCTATAGGATAAAATGATCCGGGAGGATCGAGGCTAGAGTCCTATGGTATAAAATTATCCTGGAGGATCGAGCGGTGGAGAGGATAGGATGATCGAGCTTCTCCACGCTAAGGGCACAAACTTTGACAATCCGGGACGTCGTTTTCAACGATTGTGATTACCAAGCGAAAATAATCGAGAGCGAAGACGTTTATTGATCTACTTTGCCATCGGTAGGTGATCACATCCATACACGTTAGACTGCTTTTTCCTCCGTTTTCAATCAGTCGAGTCAAATTTACAGGTACTTAAAATTGTGAATCTTTTTCAATCGTCGTTTTTCAATTCCCTTCGAAAAATGTTTATGTCCTTCCTCGGTTGGTCAGACGCATCAAATTTAGAAGTGTTTGAAAATGTGCAATTCCGCCACATTTTGATGTGTAAGGGAATGAACGGGACTAGTATTGAAGGACGACGGTGATTGCGGTGAGTCCCTGCTCCTTTGGTTCGTCATCCTTAGAGGAAAAGAGTTTTCATGAGGGAGAAGGGATGGGAAGAAAAAGAGAGAGAGAGAGAGGGTAAGAGGGAGAGAGAGAGAGAGAGAGAGATGATGATGATGATGATTGATTTATTTATGCCTTGGTTGGTACCTTTAGGCAAGGATCTACAGTTTTGTTGACTTAATAATATTATGAAGTATACAATTTAATTTAAATAAGAATTAAATATAAATCTTAAAATTAATTTCATATTACATCGCATATAATTTTTTCTCTCACTTAAAATCGAAAATAAAATAAAATCGCACTCTTAAAATTAGCATCATACTGAAAAGCACACAATTTAACACCGCATAAGTTCCAGCAAAATCAAACGCTAGGTGAACAGAAACCTAGGTGAACAGAAACGAGATAGTGTTTAAATTTAGATCATACTGAAAGTACCCAATTTGACACCGCATAAATTTCAGCAAGCAGCAGAGAGAGAAAGAGAGAGAGAGAGTGGAATGAACGAAGGAAGAGAGCACAAACCCCAAACCATTGTACGGCTTAACGGACAACACCACTGTGACCCCCTGTTTTTTGTCATTTTTCAAGAATTTTTTTTTGTGGGAAAAAAAAGAGATATTCGAAAAAAATTTTTTGGTTTTGTTCGTTGTTTATTGGAGATATATAAAAAAAACTTTTCAAATTTTTCACGCCCCATGGTGACGCTGGGGAAGCTCCCGCGTCAGGTACTGTTGCCTCTGCAGTGGTTCGCGGCACGCAACAGAACTCTCTTCAAAGTCGATCTGAAAAAAAATACCGAGTGTTTTCGTTAATAATATGATATTTTGAAGAGAAGTACATAGGGATTTGAAAAAATATTGATTTTTAAAAAACAGGCACGCTTTTGAAATTAAAGGACGATTTTCGAGCAAAATTTCTCGTCGAAAATAGGCTATAACTTTTTTTATTATTGAGATATCGAAAAAATCCTATGTACTTCTTTAGATAATCTAGTTTTATCGATGCAGTCCAAATTTGAAGTCGATCGGATAAAAATTGCTCGAGTTCTGCTGCGTGCCGCACTCAAAAAAGTGGTTTTGAGAAAAACGCGTTCAAAGTTTTAGGTTTGTTAATTTATGCGATAAATTGGAAAAAATTTTTTTTACCTCTAATCAGCGATGCCGGCACCATATAGCTGGCCTTCAAGAAGCAAATCATTGTCCCTGGCATCTTTTCTCGAACTTGTAGAGGCTCTTCTTGCCTCTTTTGCAGCGTCTGTGAGCGAGCGCTCCGCCAACTCGATCCGCGCTGCGTCGGTTTCAACGCAAAAATTGAAACAATTTGGGCCGATAGTTATCCCCAACGTCTCCAAAACTTTCATGAGGCTTCTCAGGCCATCATTGAATAATAATACCGCGATATCAGCTGCAATATCGACGATTTTTTTGCTCCCGGACTGACACTTGGGGGCTATTGCCCAAACTGATTTGTTGTAGCTTTCGTTGTTGTCTTGCGTGAAGCCGCCCGAACAACGCTGCAGCAAATCGTCTCTGCTCAAATTTTCGAAGACTGGCGTAATTGCCTCCGATACTTCCTCAGGAAGAGGCGGCTTATGGCGATATTCAGAAATATTACCGCGCTGCACCGCTCCACAAAATATTCAATATCTCCGAAAATAATTATTTTTTCGACCTGGGTCCAACGGCATCTTAATCTTAAATGTACTTTAGATTTTTCTAGATGCTTTTCAAAAAATCGATTTTTTTAAGCCGTCAGTGGTGTTGTCCGTTAAGGGCTCGGGAATGCAAAGGCTTCGAGAAAGAGAGAGAGGCAAAGGTAGAAAGGGAAGAGATAGAGGAAGAGAGGTAGTGAGAGAAAAGTAGAGAGAGCGCAAGCAAGAGAGAGAAATTGTTAATTTCTCTCTCTCTCTCTCTCTCTCTCTTTCTCTCTCTCTCTCTCTCTCTCTCTCTCTCTCTCTCTCTCTCTCTCTCTCTCTCTCTTTTTGCACAGAGAGAGCCCTCGAGGAGGTTTCGTTCACGATGTCCGAACGCCTCAAAGCCAGTTTGTCATGCGCCGCCAGTTTGGACCGACGCGAATCACCTTTCGGTTCGGGGCCGATGAGTGTCGTCTATAAGGCTCGTGGCAGCGCTCCGCACGCCACTTACATTATTGCCTCGCTATACACCCATCACGAGGTGCCTCTTTAGCCACGCGATATACCGGCTCATTTCTTCTTATTCTACGATTCATTTTTATCCCTCTCGGCACAATTGGACGGGAACGTCACACGAAATTATTATCTCCACTTTCAACGGACATGGCTGGCTGCATCACGTGGCTAACGGAGTGCAGACATCGCCCGATTGTTAAATAAAGAGACGTGCGCTGGATCGGTAAGATTTCAAAAAGCAATCAAGTACTGAATTGCTCGCGTCGTGTTTTTTTTTGGGAAAGCGGAAGTTTGTTCGAGAAAAAAAACGATCTGTCGTATTTTATTGATAGGACTGATAATGATTCAACGGTTCACGAGACTGATCAGCATTCGAGTGTTCTTTTTATACGTGATATTTATTTATTCTGATTTTAATGAACTTTAGATCGATTTTTTCATTGAATTTGTTCAGTACGTTGTTTATTTATCAAGTACGCTTATCTTTTAGTCGCTTTTGTTGAAACATTTTTTCCTAACTAATTTTATATCATCATTTTATTAATTGATGCTTTATCATTAAGGACGTTGTTTATTCATCGAATACTCTCATTAGTGACCGTTCAGTCGTTCTTTTTTTATTGATCGGATCTATTCGTTTTTCTTTTTAAATGTTTTTATGTCAATTGCTGACGAATTCGATAAAGTGCGTTACTTATTATGTTGCTAATCGTTGAATCATTTTCTCGACTAATTAATCTCGAGTTACTCTTATTTTTTATTCACACTAGAACAATTGTCAATAAATTTTATTGAGTACGTCGTTCTTTCATGAAGTTCACCTTCGATTATTCGATCAATCATTTGGTTAATTAGTCTCAACTTATTGTTTGATTATTTTTATATAAGTCATTGATTAATTTCTTATCCGAAATATCAATGGACATTTTTTTCAATAAATTCTCGTTTTTCGTAAACTTTTGATGAATTGTCAATTAAATTTCAGGTAATTGTCAATCGATTTACATTTAATTTTCAATTATTTTCCCATTCTTTTTCAATGAATGTTCAATTTTTTATCCATTCTTTTTCAATTAACGTTGAATTCTTTATCCATTATTTTCAATTAATTTTCAATTATTTTTCCATTCTTTTCAATTCGTTTCAATTATCTTTCCATTCTTTTCAATTAATTTTCAATTATTTTTTCATTTTTTTTAGTCAATTTTCAATTATTCCGCCATTCTTTTTCAATTAGTTTTCAATTAATTTGCAATGGGAATTTTCAATTAACGTTCAATACTTTATCCATTATTTTCAATTAATTTTCAATTATTTTTCCATTCTTTTCAATTCGTTTCAATTATTTTTCCATTCTTATCAATTAATTTTCAATTATTTTTTCATTTTTTTTTAGTCAATTTTCAATTATTCCGCCATTCTTTTTCAATTAGTTTTCAATTAATTTGCAATGGACTTTGAATCAATCTTCAACTACATAAACTATTTTTTCCTCGATCAAACACAAAAAAACGTATTTGTCATTCAATTTTGTTTTCAAAGAACGAGCAGCTCGCGTGGATTTTGTTTTTTTTTGTAAAATCAAATGAAGTGAACGTATAAGCATGCGGAATGGAGGTGGTGGATTTGGAATCGATAGACAGGTTGCCTCGCTGATCAGCCGGCGAAGCCTCTGTTCTCCACCCCGGCCGACTCTCATCGAGTGGCCCCATTGTTTCTCCAAGCTGGCTCTCGGTTGCACGCACCAACGGGTTAGGATATTGGGCGCTCTGTTACATGACATTGCACTGCGCCGTACGGGGCTCGGAATGTGCTTGGGTGTCCTCTCGGAGCGAAACGGACGAAATGGGAGAGCAACGTTTTTTAAATATTGCTGCTTGAAAAAGGACAAAAAAAATTTTCGTGCTTCCAAATTTTCCTGCAAATTTTAATTATTTTTTTTAAGGAGGGTTGGGGGATCGATATAAATGTCTTTTACGTTCTGGAGAGAGAGGTGGAGAGAGAGGGAGAGGGAGAGGGAGAGGGAGAGAGAGAGAGAGAGAGAGAGAGAGAGAGAGAGAAACGTGAACCGCGATTGGAATTATCGAACGTTTCGGACGTGATAGCATTTTTTCGTTGCATTGTTGAGCGGCAGAAAAGAGTGCCGAGGGTGGCAGAATGGAGGATATCCTGTTCCGGATATCGTCCGTCGCGTATTACGTCGATCGGGGACTTGCTCGATTCACCTTCGAGCGGGTGTCATCCGTCCGGGGACATCGAACCGAGCGAATAAAAAAACGAACGTATTTTTTGGACGAATGCATCGAATTTTTTATTATTATTATTTTTTTCCAAATTGAATCGCGTTTTACAGATCGCGGTCTGTTTTTCGACATTTTTCCTCTTTGCGTTTCAACGAATCAGCATACAGCAAAGCCAATGAACCGGAATTCGAAGCGAGAAAAATGCAGCGAAAATGAAAAATGAAAATATAGATGCAACAAATAAATCGAGTAGGTTTAGAGTACCGGTTTTCGATAATATCGAGAAACCGAAATATCGAACCAAAAATCCTACGCTAAATTCGAATAATACCTATATTTCGATATAAGAGTTGAAAAATAAAAACATCATTATAATTCGCATTATTTCCGTGTAAGTTACTTTTACTGGTTTTTTAATAACGTTTAAGGGGTTAGGCCACAGTAACGGGTATAAAATCATGTGCGAATTTAGCAATTTTTTTTTCGTATGAAAAAGTGATTCACTCATAAAATTAATTACTCATAAAATTAATACTTCACTCATAAACTCATTCACTCATAAAACTCATTCACTCATAAAATTAATAAAATAATAATAATTAATAAAACTAATTATTCACTCATAAAATTAATTACGAATCTTAATTAATTTTATGTTTTATTGTTTATGGGTAAAAATTGGGGGATTTGTCGTTACGTAATTTGTGTACGCCCCCTTATTTCTACAACTTCCATCTTCAAAAATAATCTTTCGAGGATAATCAATCCGGGAGATTGAAATGAATCGTTGAAAACAGATCAGAGGGATCAAAAACAGCAAAAATAAAAAACAGAAACCAATGTAGCAAATGTACAAAGTACCTTCGTACAAAAACAAAAACGTGCCTTGAGGGTGTTCAAAATAATATTTCGAAAATAATAAATTCTTGACATTCAAATCAATTTAAAAGAAAATAGACAGGTCAAAACAGACAAAAATAAAAAATAAATGTAAAAAATGGAGAAACTCGATTCGTAGAAAAACAAGAACGTGCCCTGTGGGGTTCAAAATAATCTTTCAAGGTTAATAAATTCGTGACATTCAAATAAATTATTTAAAAAAATCAGAGTGTTCAAAACCAGCAGTAATAAAAAAAATTAAAATCTAAATGTAACAAATTGAGTAGATACGTACAAAAATAGAAACGTGGTCTGAGGGTGTGAAAAGTAGTCTTTCGTCAATATTAAATTCGTGCCATACAAATTGATCAATCAAAAAAATATCCAACGTGGCACAGACTTTCATAAATAATTGCATTGTATCAAATTTGTGTCCATTTTTTTCTCCAGCCATTTTTTTCTCCATTTAGTAACGTAGCGATCGAGAAGAGCACTGCCGCTTCGCGTGGCCTCACCCGACATTTTTGAACGCACTTTCCTCGACCTGCCGCGAGGGTAGAAATTAGATTTTTTTTCGACCTTTTTTATTTATTTTTTTTTATTTCGTTCGACGGTTTCGCGAAAGTCCGAGTATGAAAAAAAGTTGAACGCGATGCTTGCGAGTGGAGAATATTTAGCAATGAAGCGGTACGTTTCAGGAGCAAAAGCTAGACATATAATTATAGAGTGGCCGGGGGGGGGAGGGGGGGATAGAGACGAGATCTCGTGAGAAAATGCTTCGGCCTTATAATGGCAGTGTATCACGGAACCAACCCCCTCCCTCCTTGCCCTTTCTCTCTCTCTCTCTCTCTCTCTCTCTCTCTCTCTCTCTCTCTCTCCCTCTCTCTCCCCCCCCTCTCTCTCTCACCCCTCTCCCTCGCTGAAAAACTCACTAGGGTTCGTCTATCTGGCCAAATATATATATACATACACACTCACCTCGCGTTGAGATCTTTGTGCTGCTCACTCTCTCCTCTCCAAAAGCCAAAAAAAGTTGCCTTCCGAAATTTTCAAAAAAACGTACAAATTCCAAAAAATGCCCTCTTTCCCCTTAAGACACTCCATTTCTACATCTGACCAATGTATTCTTACGAAAGGAGCTTATCGACGACCGCTGAATGATGTGAGGCAAGGTGGCCAGGGGGCGAGGGCTGGAGGACGGTGGGGAAAAAAACGAGAGGGTCGATGAGAAGAATGAGGGCGGAAAAAATTTGGACGAGACTATAGGGACAATATAAAAAAATATTTGGGCTGAGTTGGGCGCTTTTATGTTTTGCTTCTCGTGAATACCGGCGGATCACGAAACGATGATTATCCGTCCGCAAAGCAATCATACCCTCTCGATAAGTAGAAATTTACGGACATACAACTCTGGCGATTTTCATCATTCTTCTTTTCTCATATGGATTTCAGAATATGCGGATGAAGAACGTCAATCGCGGAGAGAGCGAGCATTCGCCGGTGAGTTTCAATTTCTTGCCCTATTTCCATTTCGTTATTACATTTCTTATTATTACTAATTCTTATGTAATTGAATATATATATATATATATATATTTTTTATTCGTTAATGTATTTATTTATTTATTCATACAAAATTTTATAGTTATGTAGAAATATATACAGCATATCTATTTCATTACTTTTTTAAATTATTATTTATAGTATTAGTCTTATTGCTGTTCTTGTTTATTTTCTTGTTTGTCTAATTCTTTGTCCCTTACGTCATTAACGTCTGCTTATTATTATTATCATTATCATCACCATTATCATTATTGTTATCGTGATAATTTTCGTTATAATTATCGTTATCATTATAGTTATCATCATCGTTATCACTATTGTTTTTATCATAATCGTTATCATCATTATTATTATCATCACTGTTTTCATCGTTATCATTATCACTATGATTATCACCATAAACATTATTATTATTTTTATTCATAATAATTTCGCTAAAGTCATTTAGTTGCAGCATAATGATTATGCAAAATTCGCGTACAAAATGTGCAGCGACTTATCAATTGTTTCTAAAATCGGCAGAAAAAAAATCGTATCAACCGTTGAAAAAATGCTAAGCCATATCGTGGCAAATTTATTCTCCGTGTATTCCCCAGTATATTAAGCGCATAATTGCATTGATTATCGTATTCGACGCGATAAAAGGAGTCGTATTTTTTGTTAAACTCGCATCCCCG
>OX632360.1:5935467-5937967 GCA_951751655.1 Ophion costatus | reverse complement strand
GACTCGACAGCGAGAAAACAAAAGCGCCGATTTTTTTGTTTTTGCGAAATCGAAAATCGCTGCGTGATTGAAAATTGTGAAAAATCGGCGACATTGTATTATTATTTTTTTTTCAATCGATCGCACCATCGATTAATCGTCAAACGTCGTTTCGCAGTCTCGTATATAGCCGATCGTCGATCTTATTTTCGTTTCGATTTTTTTTCATCCTTTACGTGTTTTCTTTCTTAATTTTTGAATTTTTGAACTTTTGAATGATTGCATGGCTTAATTGCGTGCGAATTCGCGCGTGCGTGAAAATTGAAGAGCTTATTGTGCGAATCGGGGAGGAGGGCGTGTGTGCGTATGTCTGGAAGGACATGTACCGATCTCGTGTCATTCACCTGAGGCCCCGACGACACAGGTAACTATACTAAAGTGAATGAGAGAATTTCTGTGTAAGAATAAAGACGAACCGTGGGACTGGTGGCGGGGGGGGGCGAGGTCCCGCGAGGGTGGCGAGAGGGAGGGGGGTTAAGGCCCGCGAAGGCGCGAGTGGGGGGGGGGGGGGGGCTGAGGCCCGCGAGGGGAGAGGGCGAGGCCCCGCGAGGGCGGCGAGAGGGGGAGGTGAGGCCCCGCGAGGGCGGCGAGAGGGGGGAAGGGAGGCCCCGCGAGGGCGGCGAGAGGGGGGAAGTGAGGCCCCGCGAGGGCGGCGAGAGGGGGGGGTGAGGCCCCGCGAGGGCGGCGAGAGGGGCAGGGGGTATCCAGTCGTCGGCGAGGTTGATCGATAACCACACACATACACACACACGAATTTCTTTGTCCGGTTAGCCTATGGGTGTCATCTCAATGGGCATTCGAAGCCATATAGCTGCGGTAATAATGAAGAAAGAACTATTATTGGGCTACAGGCTTTAAGTGGGCTTAATTTGAATTTAAAAGGAGCGGTCGAAAGGATAGAATATACAGGGTTGTCCTGTTATGGATGGATAATTCTGTAACTGTCGATAGGTCAGATGATGTCCTACTATATGCTGGAATTTCAGTTTAGTAAAAGTCCCACGGTTTTCGAGATCTTGAACTTTATGTTATTTTTGAAAAAAAAAAATCATCTGCTTTTGGTTTTTCGCATGCCACTTCTACAAATGATAGGAGTCGCGATAATTAGGCACCTTTTTGAAGTAATTGGCACGATATGCGTAGTACATTTTTTTTTTACACCGCAGGCTATCAAAGTCAGATGTTCGAATTGGTTTGTATGAAAATTCTGCATAAGATCTTTTTTCATAAATTTTCCTTCAAATTAAAGGTTAAAAAGAAGACTTTTCTAGATAAAACAGATAACCAAGAGGATTTTTTTTAACCGGGTCAAAAAAGTTAGCATTTGTTGACATTGCATGCGAAAAACTAAAAGTAGATGATTTTTATCTTGCAAAAAGTAAGCCTTTTACTGAACTGAAATTCTAGCATATAGTAGGACGTGATCTGGCCTATCGACTATGGCAGGATTATTCATTCGTACCAGGACACCCTGTATATATATGTACAGGGTGGCCAGAAAAGTGACGTCAGCTGAAAAGTGAATGAGCCCCATGTACGATGTACGATTTTTGTTTACTTTTGGAAGGAAAAAACATTTTTTACTTTGTTTTTGTGCATGTACTGTCCGCGTAATTTTTCTTACATGTGCGGTCATCATGGAGTGCACTGTTACGCAATAAATAAACAACTAACTGAACACTAACGTAAATGTCGAATATTTAGATGAAAAGTTAAAAAAATCGCCTTGTTAGGATTAGACGTTGAAGTTCAGATAAAAAAATTCTTACATCAGTGTAAAAGACTCCCAATTGCTCCAAATAACTTCTTTTTCACTTTTCCAGAAACGAGTATTCTTAATTTATTTTCCGCTAGCATAGTGTTCGTTCCTTTTCGATTTCGCGTATGTTCTTCCCTCTGGAAGAACATACGCAAAATAGAAAAGAATGAACACTATGCTAGCGGAAAATAAATTACAAATGCTTCTTTCTGGAAAAGTGAAAAAGATCGTAGAACACACTTGGGGGTGATTCGGATAGGTATTGATACGAGGCACCTAGATTTTCTTTTTGGACGTCACTTTTCAGGCTACACAGTATCTATCTAGGTGTACATATTAGAGTGCCTGCGGTGTAAAAAAAATCGATCTTTTCTTCTCAACGGAAAATTGAGGTATGTTAAGAAAAAGAAAGCTTTGCAAAATTTGAGGGTTCTAAACACTTTTTTAGTTAGTGCCCAAACGTCTATTTCATGTTTTGTTTTTTCTCATGATTATCGGAGTATTAATTTTTTTTTATCTCGATGCAGAAAATGTTATTGCGTGATCCAATGTGAGTCTTGATTTAATTTTTTCTGCAACAATACACCACTTTTATTTAAAGATCTTTTTTTACCATAAACAATTTGTATCTGTAGATTAAGAATCAATATATGTAATTCGGTTGTGAAAATTATATCAACCACTTGATGAACAAGAACACGA
>OX632360.1:5748479-5935267 GCA_951751655.1 Ophion costatus | reverse complement strand
AGTATGTTTCAGCTGTTTTGCGACGAAGAAAAGTATATCGCACAAACATGGAATCCCTAGAAAACAAAATCGAAAATATTATTATGAATCGGTAAATAAATTGAGCCCAAACAATATTTCAAACGCTCTGTTTAATAAAACATAATAACTTATTATTATGACGACTTGTTTTGTCATCAATAATTTAACAAAAACTGATAATAATAATGAACTAAATAATGAATGTATATGTAGTAGTATAGAATCTCTTATTTCATGTACACCTTTGCGGGTTTTTTACATTTGCTCCTTTCTTGCTTTCCTTCTATCTTTACAAGACTTCTTATTATTAATCATGAAACCTCAATCCTATTATCGTAGCGCTTCTTGCGTTCATACAAATTCCTTCCCCGCTTTCGTGCCTTCTTTTGCTTTATTCCCAAAATGCCCCGCAACCTCACACATCCCTTCTACTAAACCCTTTCCCTCTAGTGCCTTTCTCCACCCTCTAATGACCTACATAATAAAAATATTATATAAGTGTAGCATTGTGAAAATGTACATGCATGATTTATGAATAAAAGCTTATAATTTAATTTTTCGTAAAAAGTGCGAAATGTTAATGCGTATAAATAAATCTACATGAATAACGAGAGTAGTATAGACGCCATTATTGATCTACCTGGATTTAAATTGTGAATATTGCAATTTTTGAAAATTGTTAGAGTTTATTTTTGTTACGAAGTAGCTGCTGGATGTGATTTTTATCCGTAATCCGAAGCAATGCAATACGTTCATTAAAAAAACTTCAAATACAAAAAAGTCGAGATAGCCACCTCTAAAAATTGAGTCACCATGCCCATTTTTTTAGAGAAATTTTTTTTCATTAGCCCCCAACAATAGCACGAGAATCCAGAAGGAACAAAAATTTTTTTTTTTAATCAGTATAATATATATATATGCACACATACATATATGTATATATATACCCTGTATATATATACAGGGTGTCCTGTCAAGAATAGACAATTCTGCAACTGCCGATAGGTCAGCTCATGTCTTACGCTGGAATTTCAGTTTAGTAAAAGTCCTACGGTTATCAAGATAAAAATTATCTGCCGTTGGTTTTTCGCATGCCATTTCTACAAAAGATAACTTTCCTTGACCCGGCTCAAGAAAAATACTCTTCGTTATTTGTTTTATCTAGAAAAGTCTTCTTTTTAACCTTAAGTCTTAAGGAAACTGTATGAAGAAGATCTTATGCAGAATTTCACCTGACTTTGATAGCCTGCGGTGTAAAAGAAAAGTACTTTAAAAAGTTGCTTAGTTATTGTCGATTTGTATAATTTTTAGAAATGGCATACGACAAACCAAAAGCAGATGACTTTTTTCAAAAAGTAACAAAGCACAAAATCTCGAAAACCGTGGGATTTTTACTAAACTGAAATGCCAGCATTTCTGCCAGCATTATGTCCAGTAGGACATAATCTGACCTATCGACAGTTGCAGGATTGTCCGTTCATAACAGGACACCCCGTATGTATACATATATGTAGAGGAAAACTTATTTTACATGAGTTATATGTGCATTGCTATTCTGATAACTACACAATTTATGTGTGTGTGTTTGTTTGGGTTTGCATAAACACACACATGCACACGCACGTACGCCCCACTGTGTGTGTGTTTTGCGTGAAGTATAAAAGTAAACATGATTTTTATGTCATTCATTATTATTTTTTTTTAAGGCGGGAAATCACAGTAGCACACAAAAAAATAGGCATATTTTCGAGAATTAATTTTGGCTGAATAAAAGTATCAATCGAAAATCTGTAAAGTAGGTTTCATAGCAATACTAAAAAAGTGCAAAATGTAATTTTTTCAATAAAAAATATTTAAAAATGGCGGCTGCGCAGCATATGCCCCAAGGCGCCTATTTTTGAAAGCGTGTCGATGGCCGAAAACGTAGATTCCTTAATTTTTGACCTGGAAGAAAAAACCAAAATTTTTTAGTTTCCATATAACAACAACTAGCGAGCTACGTAGGATTTTTTCGATATATTGATTTTTCGCAAAATGGTGCATGTTTGAAAATAAAGTTAAATTTTTAACAAAAAAAACGCCATAAAATCGTCGATAAAAAAAAACTAAGCCATATAAAATAAAAAATCCTACGTAGCTCCGTGGAGAAAGATGTTTCGAAGCTACTGTCAAAATTTCAAGTCGATCGGTAAAGATTTGCTCGAGTTATGTCTTCGGCGAGCTCAAAAAAAGTGGTTTCGAGAAAAACGCGTTTAAAGTTTTAAGTACTGAGAAACCATATGAAAATTTCATATACCTCTAATCTGCAATGCCTGCACCGTACAGTCGATTTTCGTACGCAGTATACTTTTTCGTCCCTTTTCTAACACGACTCGACGATGTGTCACTCACAATGACAATGATTTACAAATATCACTGTTTTTTATCACTATTTATGTTATATATGTATGCACGAAAGTGAAGCGTCGTGAAAAAGCGTTGTATTCAACGCAAGAAATTTGGCCACTCGGACACTTTTGCCGTATTCCATCATTTGGTATATTATTTTTAAGACCCTAAAGCACCTTTTAAGCGAAATTTTTTTTTTTCGAAAAATTGAAAATTTTACTGTGATTTCCCCCCTTAATTGGTGCACTCATTGGTGAAATTACCGTTTACATGGAAAGTCTCGTGTTCAATTCGAGGCGACCACTTCCAGCATAATCGCGAGTGTGTATGTAACGCGAAGTTAGTCCAGGAAAGCGTGTACGTGATTGCACTTAGCTCGCGAGGAGAAGGAGAGTAGGTATCACGAAGAAAAGATTTTCTATGCATCTTACGGGGTCCCTAAGCGTTGAATCTTACCTTCCTTATGCCAGACGTTCGTTGCACCGGAACCCACGCGCTACCAAGGCTCCCTCCGAGTACACTGACACTCGGAGGTATACGTACCCTCATACGTTACCGCTTTGCGTATGTACCTTGGTACACACACGAACCGCGAGTGCGGTAAGGTGTTTTCATACAAAGACGGAGATTCCAGCTCGCGTTGACTATTTTTTAAGCGTTTTTGTTTTTTTTATTGCGGTTTTTATATGTGGAGGTTGGTAGAAGGGATTTTTGTTGGGAGGTCGATTTGTAGTTTTGAATGTAAGTAAAGTTGCCCGGACACTTGTCTGGGAAATTTTAAAAATTATCAATCAAACAACATTTTTATTATTATAAATTATTAATACAAATAGAATTATTTTTTATCGAATTAACGAAAGACTAAAAGAAATTAATTGATCTAAACGTGTCAAATATTGAAATCGATTGAAATGTTAAATATTTTTATTCATTCGATGGAAACAATTTTTTGCTTATGCATTTTGCAGAAATTAAAAAAAAGTTCTCGATTTCCAGGACCGAAGATGATTCGTTCTTTTTATTATAGCTTTTTGATTTATTCAGTTTAAAAGTGTAAAAAAATTAAGCGAATAAATCAATTCATTGAATTAATTTATTTCAAACTTTTGACTTCATTTGGATTTATTTATTTAAAAGTATTCGGAACACAGGTGTGGAAAATTTTTGCATACTTTGAAATAAATAAATCAAGAGAATGAAATTTGTACTATGATGTTGTCAGACGGCGTGACACGTAGCGTCGATGGCATCAATCTGAAGAAACTCAATGAACATTTTCCATTCTCTAACCCTCATACGCAGAATACAAACCAAGAAAAAATGAGAAACGTTGAAAATCGATAAAATGGTACGCTTCGGAACAAAAAGTTTGAAATTTTTCGCAAAAAGATGGCTACATTTTGCAATACAAAAACACTTTTTTTCCAAAAACATTCGGGGTCACGTTTTAAATAATAAGGTCAGAAATATTTATACGAAATTTTATCACAATCGGTCGATTAGTTCCTTAGCCATACGTCACGTCACTTTTAAAAATTCAGTCTAGAAAATCTCCGCCTTTTTTAACGATTAATAAAAAAAAAAAATATCATGTCACAGCCGAAATTTCATCACAATTGGTCGATTAGTTGCTTAGCCATACGGCACGTCACTTTTAAAAATTCGGTTTAGAAAATCACCGCCATTTTTAACGATTAAATTTTTAAAAAAACCAAGTAACAGCCAAAAGTATCGAAATAAACATCCCCCAAATATACAAAATAGTGGAGAAATATCTCCTTAAAAAAAAAATCATTAAAATCAGCAAATTTTTTCCTCGCCTACAGGTATCTCCCCCCTTAACTCGTATTAATCTTCTTACAAAGTTCTTTTCTCTCAAGGTTCATCAAAGAAGGCATTGGAGAGCCGGGTCTCTCTCCCTCGAGGAATTTTTGCATTTTATTTCTTGTGTCGCTCTCGCGTCCTTTGAACGCGCAGATTGTTGTACACCAAGGTACACGCGAAAGCCCTTGGGAAGCAGGTGTGCGGTGACTGTACATATCGGAGAAAGCCGCGTGTACTGAGCCGTGGATCTCGTGCGTGTACACGCGTAACGCGAGATCCTAGATCGTCCGAGACAAAATCTCGTTTACGTGTACTCGAATGAGGTGGAAATACGCAAAAAAAGGCACTTCTGCGTTTACGCAAAACCGGTTTACCGCGGGCGGCTATTACAAGAGATTTCCAACCGGTCCGAACAATTAATATTAATTCGAGCGTGCGACGCGTTCGCGGATCGAAAAATGATCGACGACAGCTCATCACCGTTGTGAAAAAACAACCGAAAAAGCAATATATATATATATGAGGTATTCCAGGTGAATCCGGTGGACTTTTTCCCTGACCTCCGCCAAATCGATTTCTTTTTTTTATCTGATTCCATTGACTTTAAAAGACACCCTGAATTGTTTTCGCATTTTTCGAAACAACCCTTAAACAAAAAAATTTATTTTTTCCAAAAAAAACGCCGCGATGTGAAAATCTGAAAAAATTCCCAAAAATGGGTGATTGTATATAAAAAGCTTCAAGCTATCACCCGCAGTGGAAGTATGATTTTTTCGTTAGCAGTCAAAAAGTTCTGGTATTAATTTCAATTGAAGTCGTCTTCAGCACAGAAAAAATCATACTTCCACTGCGAGTGATAGTTTGAAAATGTTTACATATAAGCACGCATTTTTGGGATTTTTTTTCAAAGTTTTAAATCGCGGAGTTCTTTTCGGAATTTGTTTTTTTTTTACTAAAGGTTGTTTCGAAAAATGTAAAAAAATTCAGGGTGTCTTTTAGAGTCAATGGGATCAGATTTTAAAAAAATCGAATTGGCGAGGGTCAGGGAAAAAGTCCATCGGATTCACGTGGAATACCTCATATATATATATATGTATATTTGTAGTTTATCAACGATCGACAAGGCATCGTTTGCGGAAGGATGAGAAAAAAAGATACATGTACTCTTTTAGCTCTATTACAAATACTCATTATAAATTTTTCTTCATATTTAATTTTCTTATTCACAAAACGCTTTCTTTCCCCATCAAAGAAGGTTTCTTTTCTCATTCACATTTTTTTCTTGTCGTTTCTTGTATCCAAAACTGATTTCTTACTTATGGAAGGGATTTTTTTTTTCGTTGACATTTTCCTTCTAATTTATGGAATTCGTTCGTACTTATAAAAGAGCGATTCTTTTCTGATTTAGAATATTATTACTCACTTATGACAGAGCAATTCCTTTTCTTGTTTACGAAATTATTTTTTACTCAGGAAAGAGCGTTTTTTTTCTCATTCGCAAAATTATAACTTACGTATAGAATAGCAGAATTTCTTCTATTTTTTTTTTAATTCACAAGATGATTTCATACTTGTAGAAGAGGGATTTATTTTTTCGACCACACAATTTACAAAAGTATGTCGTACTCATTTAAGAACGATTTTTTTCTTATTTACAAAATTATCCCTTACTTAGGAGAGAGCAATGTTTTTTTTTCTTTCACAAAGTTGTTACTTACTTATGAAAGGGCAATTTTTTCTCACTTACAAAATGATTACTGATGAAAGAGCGGTTCTTTTCATTCAGAAAATTGTCTTTCCTCATTTTTTTCCTCATTTCTTAAAGTAAATATAATTTATGAAGGAATTGTTTTTTTTTCTCATTTACAAGATAATTTCTTACTCATCAAAGAGCGTTTTTCCCCCTCTATTAATCAAAGAAAGTGACAATACTTTTTTTCGTATATTGCTCTCACCAACGGCTCTCGTACTTCCATTTCGCGTGTTCGATTTTGCAAATTTTGGGTCGCTTTTTGAATGTATTCGACGAGTACCATTGGGGGCAAAACGCGGGGAAATTTTTTTACCCGCGATCGTCATGTACGGGCTTGACTTCGTAACGCTCTCGAGCCTCTACCCACGCGATTCGCACGCGATCATGTTGGGTCATGTACGCAATAGCACAACCCACTGATATAATGTAATAATATATATAGATGCATACCGCAGAGCTCGGCGCATACCAGAATCTCGAATCTCCATAGGGGTGAGAGTGTCTAACCAGAGTGAGGAGAGAGAGAGAGAGAGAGAGAGAGAGAGAGAGAGAGAGAGAGAGAGAGAGAGAGAGAGAGAGGGAAAGAGAGAGAGAGAGAAAGTTTTTGCAAACCGGACGATAAAAAATAACAGCTATGGAAATTCCGGTTTATTAAAATCATCAACCGGTATTCCGAACGACTCAATGAGTTTTTCTTGTAGCATTGCCCCACGCAATTCTGGTGTTATAAATTAAGGAGTTCCGGAACGGTCATATACTGAATGCATCCTCCACCAAATTTTGAATGAATCGTCTACACCGTTCCCATAAAATGTACACCTGAAAAAAAAACTTTTTAACATAGGGCATTTAAGGGCGAGATCCCTTGAGACGAGTAAAAAACTGCTGATTTGCATGATTTTTTATGCAAAGGAGAGATTTCTCTACTGTTTTTGAGACTTAGGGTTCTATTGCTACTTTTCGCTATTACGGAGTATTTTTTTAATTAATCTTCAACCATGGCGGGTTGCGGCGGATGTTGTTAGACGGCGTGATACGTATCGTCGGCGGGATTGATCTGAACGAAAACCAACGAGGATGTTTCTTTCCTTGCGACTCGTACGCGGAGTATGAACCAAGAAAAAGTGCGAAATGTTGAAAACCGGTGAAATGGTACGCTTTGAAACAAAATGATTGAATTTTGCGGAAAGAATGGCTACATTTGGCAGTAAAAAATACTTTTTGTTTTAATTTTCGAAAAGTTTTAGGTTCATGTTTTAAACGATAAGGTTAGACAGATTTATACCGAAATTCGTCGTAATCGGTCCATTAGTTTTTTAGCTATACGTCACGGCAGTTTTGAAAAAGCAGTTTAGAGAACCATGCCATATCCCCGCCATTTTCCAAGATGAAAAAAAAAACAATACTACGTAACAGCCAAAGGTAGTAATAAAACATTTCCTAAGTGTGAAAAAGGTTAATAAATCTTTCTTAAAAAAAAAATCATGAATTTCAGCAAACTTTTTCCTCGTCTAAATCTCTCCCTCCTAACATTACGACACTGATGACGAAATTGTCATAATGTACTGAGTGATTTGACAGTTTTTCCGAACATTTGAAACTTTTTTTTCAATTGTAAACTTTATGGATACGGTGTACCGATCGATTTAACCCTTCGACTGAAGACTTCCGCCATGAACCTCTGACTGCCCTTGGGGTCGATCGGACCCCAGACGTTTTTCAGATCGTTGTATTACGATAAATATGCATTTTTTTTGTTGAGACACTTTTTGCAGTCGATGATCCTTATTTTATAGCCTTTATTTTATTTTGCTGACATTTTGCAATAAATCCTTATGGCTAAAATAAGGATCCTTATTTTATTTTGCAGTCAATGAGCCTTATTTTATGAAAAACAAAAATCAAGTGCCCAAATATCGTTCATATAGTGGGAGATGCGTTCGAAAATACGTACTTGCACGAAAATGATCATGGGGTCGAAACAACCCAGTGTGCAATCGACGGCTTAACATTTGGAGGGTGTATTCAGTATATGACAAAGAATTTACCGTATTAATTTGAATAAAATGATAACAGTCCTCCTTAATTAAAAATTACGATATGCCTGTTACTTAACGACGGGGGGGAAAGTTTTCATAATCCATATAAATTCTAACAAGAGTGAGATGATAATGAAGATTTTATGTGTCTGCGGGAGCGTGGAGGCCCACGGATCCCAGACTAAAGATTTATTCGAGTGAAAGTATGTCGAATGAATTGTAGCTCGTAGGAGAGATACGTTTGCGAATTTATCGTTTTCATTTACTTGAAATTCGTGTTTTTCTCACGTTTATTAAGAGGAGTCATTTTTATTTGAGCTAAGGTAATCCGATTGGTCGTAAAAAAATGTTGATTCGCACGAATGATAAGAATACATATGCAAAATCAACAATATAAAATTTTGGAAAAACGGTAGAATTCAAGGTAATAATTGCTTCGGGGTAATTTCGATGATAATCAAATCGAACATGCGGAATATTTCCATAGTCATTTATTTGATGAGAATCGGAGATTTTTATTTTATTCAAAGGAGGATACCGGTGTGATGGGCCGAAAAAGGTCATTTTTTCCGATTTTTTTTGTCTACTAGATTATTTATTTGGGATTTGGAAAAAAAAGTATGTTATCAAGCATACATTGAACTTATATCGTGTAAATTGTTATTGAAAAAAAAAAAAATTAACAACGTTATTCAGGTATTATAGAGCTTATGTATAAAAAATGTGTTTCAACCGCCGGATCGATAACTTGACAATCGATGGTCTGAAAAATCGAAATCAAAAAGTTTTATAATCTATATAAGTGTAGTTCGCGTCGCACTCAGTCGTTATCGAAGAAAACAAATTGAACAAAAAGGCGGGTGTTGAAAAAGTGTAATTTTGCCGAAATTTTTACTTATATTTGGGGGCTTGAAAATTATTAACATAAAAAACGGTACAATGGTAGCGACTGCAATTACGTGAATTTTCGATTTTTAAGATTGGAATTTGGACAATTATGGCTAGAGTTATGACTCCGACCAGGTCGACAAAAGTCGTTTTGAGAAAAACTCGATTGAAAGTTTTAGTATAATCGTTGCGTTCCTGTTCTCACTAAATCATCTGTAACTGGGTCAATTCTCAATATTTTAACTTGAATATTTTTTCACATATTCTCGAATATGTATAATTTGAGAAAATGCACAAGAAATCGATTTTTTACCCGTCACAGTTGTGCCCCCCCTTTAAAGTATCCTTAGAATTTCGAAAATATTATTCGAATTTTCAAAATCAAGATTACATTTTATTTCACTGGAAATTTTTGGCTCTATTTGAAGTTTATTTCATATAAATTGTCTTAACTGAATCTCTCTAATTAAATTTAATGAAATTTAAATTTCTTTTATAAAATATCTTTGATTGAAATTAATCCGATGTGAATCGGTGTAATGAAATTTATATACTTCAAGGAAAATAAAGATACATTTCTTATATCAATTTTTATCCGAATGGAATATCATAAATTCAATTGAATTCGAATTTAATACCTTCAACTTCCATTATTCTAAACTATCTTCAATTAAATTTACACAACATCTCTCCAATTGAAATGAATTTAATTCAAATTGACTTAACCGAATCTCTTCGATTGCAATTAATTCACCGAAAATTTATTTAATCAAATTTCTCTAATTGTCATTAACCTAAATAATATCTCTTCAATTATATTGAATTGAAACCAAGTATCACAAATCCAGCTGAATTTAAATTGAGTCCTTAACATTAATTATTGTCAATTAAATATCACCAATTGAACTTACATTCAATCTCTTTAATTCAATTAGCACTGAATCCCTTAAGCCCAAGCCATGGCATTCGTAGTGAAAATAACGTTTCCATGAATATGGATCGCAGGCAAACATCATCAACGAAACATTAACAAATCCGTGTACTCGCTTCCCCACATTGATGATTCTGCCAGCACGTACGTTCAAAATCGAAGATACAGCTATCTCGGTCAATGTGTTGGAAAGCCGGGCGACTCCACACGTAGCGTTCGTGTTCGACTACACAGCCACGTGTATGTAGCGACGCCAAGCATTAGAGAGCACCGTGTACAGTTAAGTCGTTACACAAACAGCTTGGTTGCGAGTGCCGACAGATGTTGGATTGAGAGGAATGATCGTGTCTTCTCTTGGTCTCGGTGATTCGACGAGAAAGTTGAAGAATGGTTTCTCTCACTTTGTAGTCAAGATTTAAATAAATGACTAAATCTACAAGCAAATAAGTATACGAGTAAACAAATTAATTATTTCAAACACACGAGGAAGTAAAACGTTACAAAATACGCGCACAAACGTATTGATAAATAAATAAGCGAATAATCAAAAAGTAGAGAAAAAAGTGAAGGCAATAATTCGATAAAACAATAGACAAATACTTTTATGCAAAAAGTAGCAAACAATTCATAGGCTAAATCAATAGCCAAATTGATGAATTTATTATTAAACAAATAAGTAAGCAATTAAACAAGTAGTATGCTAATATACAGATGAGTACATAATTCGATAAGCCAATAGATTAATATATTAATATAAAACAAAATAAGGCAAACAAAAGCGAACTTGTTCACACTTCGTTAATTTCTTTTTCGTCACGAAAAACTGCCTTTTTGCTTGAAAGGGCAGTTATTAACCACACTGCGTCAAATTTGGAGGTGTTTAGATCCGGTTTTGATTCAAAATATCCCAGGAGCTCATGAAGGTGTGCTTGAAGAGCAATAAAGAAAAAAATCACGTATTTTATAATTATATTACTAGCTAAATTGAAGAATGACTCAACCAGTAACCCAATAAATAAATTAACACAAAAACAACAAAATTACCTCAGTATTCAGATCAATATACTCCCACTTAAATAATGAAATAATTAAAGTTACAAGCAATAGAATTCATCGATAGATGATTGAATAAATAACGGAATGGCCAAACCCATCCCAAAGCTGAAGTTGCAACACCTGAAGATATGCGCCTGAAATTGAGATCCGACGAGATCATAGAAAACTCATTTATATAACTAACGAAAAGAATTGCAATCTTGCATTTTTTCATCTCGGAAAATTATAGGTACAAATTGTCCTGTAATCGAAAATTTAATAAGTATATATATATATATATATATATATATATATATATATATAGTTTCACGACAATAAAAAACCGGAAAACGAGATAGGCCCGAGGAAAAATGTATATAAGATTGCGGCGACTGCGGATCGTCCCGCGAAAAATCTAACCAGCTTATCCGGTGCGACTTGATTAAACTTCCGAGAATGTTGGAAAATAGGTATTTGAGGCCCGAGGGCATCTTCTTTAAGATCGTGTTGCATCGCTGCAATTTGCGTTGCAAGATCGTCGCTATGTTACTTTCTTGAAAAAAATCTACAGGTACTACACAAAGTGCAAATATTTCGTGGCATTGAAGATGTAATCAGACTTTTCGGGTAAAAACAGGTACATGTGAATAATGAGTTGGTTTTTATTATTTTTCAAAGAATATTGATACATTATGGTATACAATCGGGATTGTTTCGGTTTGTTTGGATTTGTTTGGATTTGTTTCGGGATTGTTTGTATAATAATTGTTATATCATTTTCGTACTATATTTGTAATGTAAGTTGTAATATAATTATTAAATTTATAAGAAAATTTTAGTTGGCTGGGGAGAGGGCATTTTTCAACCAATCACAACCATTCAGCAAGTCGCAGCTGACGCCCCACTGAACGTTACCCCCACTAAACGCTACCCCCACTACACTGTCATGGAGTGGGGGTAGCGTTAGTTTCGTGTGATATCCAGCTCGCTCACAACGGACCCTTATACCCAGCCTACCTCAACAAACATATGCACTTTTCAAAGCATTTTCAACGTTAAAAAAGAAACAAAAATTAACAAAAGAACGTTTTACCGGAAACTACGATGTTTCGCCTGTTTCCCGGCGGATTTAAAGCTTACCTTGGTAAAAACGGGAAGAATAAAGCCGGGATATCTTACAAGTGGGAAAGGGCCACGTCGAATTATCCGTTAACTTAATCTCTCAACTTGAAGGATCTCTCTCCCTCTCTCTCCCCCCCCCCTCATAGTGGAAGACCCCGAATGAAAAAAGTAGATCTCGCAAAGTAATCTCGAGATAGGCAAAACGCGGAGCCATTCACGCGGCATATACAAAACGAAATAGACCACTTCCGGTAACGATTGTATGAAAGAGGAAAAGATAAGACTCGAGTGAGGAAAAGAGACGGTGAGAGTTAGAGAGCGAGAGCACGAGAGAGG
This sequence comes from Ophion costatus, assembly GCA_951751655.1. Classification (NCBI taxonomy): domain Eukaryota; kingdom Metazoa; phylum Arthropoda; class Insecta; order Hymenoptera; family Ichneumonidae; genus Ophion; species Ophion costatus. The sequence continues at coordinate 5,922,930 of OX632360.1, read as the reverse complement.
GGCGGGAGGGGGAGCCGTAATCCCTCGATGATAGATCCCGAGGGCCCGAGGTAAAATTGCGAGAGTTAACCAAAGGTGTGCATAGCTATCAGTTGGCGAGAGATCGCGAGCTGCCAGGGGTAGGGGGTAAATCCCTCTCCCCCCGATGCCCTGCTCGTCTCGGCAATTGCTGCTCGTCTTCTTCCCCGAAGAAAGTAGAGGGAAAAAAACGGAATTAGAGGGAACTCTCATGAAGCAGATAAATGGAAGAAAATAAGTCGCTAAGTGCAGGCAAGATCACCAGCACGCACGCTGCATGTACATAAATGGACACTTATACATACAAATATATATATATATATATATATGTATGTGTGTATATATGTTGGACACGTTGGAAAGGAAAACTGCCTTTAATGATAGCCGCAGAGTGGTCAGGAGAGAGGAGACGAAAAAAGGGAAATAGAGAGAGGGAGAGAGAGCACGAGAGAGAGAGAGAGAGAGAAAGGGGCAGAGATTAATAAGAATAATAATGCAACGTGGATAATTTCATCGGTTACATGCCTTAAAAAATGATGTAATGTATGTATATTCATAGACATATGGACAGAGAGAGAGAGAGAGAGAGAGAGAGAGAGAGAGAGAGAGAGAGAGAGAGAGAGAGAGAGAGAGAGAGAGAGAGTGTGTGTGTAAGAGATGAACTCTTTAATTCTCATGATTTTTTCCAAAGTTGAAAAAAACATCTACAAAAGAGATCAACGAAAAAGAATCGTTCAAAAATCTTGATAAACAATTTTAGAAAGTTTATTTTCCATTGTTCTTCTTTGTAGAGGTTTTTTTAAAACTTGAGCTATATATATATGTATATAGCTCAAGTTAAAAAAAAACCGCTTGTAATATCTTAACTTTACTATTAACCTCCTAAAACGTCTTTATTTTCCATTGGACAATGGAAAATAAACTTTCTAAAATTGTTTATCAAGATTTTTGAACGATTCTTTTTCGTTGATCTCTTTTGTAGATGTTTTTTTCAAGATATATATGTGTTCATGAAAGTATCAAGTCACGGGCGATATGACGGTGTTTCATCTTCATTATATTTCTCAAAATAATAAAAGCTTGCACTTCATCTATTATGAACGATGAGTTTTAAATTTAAAAACTTTAACATGCAGACATTTTTCTATTGCTGCCATTTTTAAAATCGTAACGTAACGCAAACCTCGACCCCCCCCCCCCCCCCAAGTACGTAGACCGTAACGTCAGGTCGAGCCCCCCCCCCCAACTGCGTTACGTAATTCATGGAGGCCCCCTAATACATATATATATATCGATTTTCCTGCAGTACTTCGCCATCTACTCACCCCTACTTTTCGCCAACCTGCGTAGAAAAAGCGTCACGAGGTAGCCACCAAATTACATTGCGATTCGGCAATGAGTCAGACGTATGGTCAGGTTTCGTCGTCTTCGTTCTCGTGTCCTCACGCGTCCTCTCGTACGGATTAGGGTCTTAAGGGGGTTGCGTATGCAGAGGAGCGAAACCGTGCGCGGACGTCACTGGACTTCCGGTGAATTTCACGAGGCGACGTGGCTGATGCGCGTGTGTGGTTTCTCGTGAACGCTTTCTCGGCGCGGGCCCGTGAGAAAATACGTTGGGGAATCTCGTCGTATGATTCATATCGTCGTGGCGGAAGGATTAGTAGTGTAGGGTCTGGCCTGACATTACGCTGCGGGAAACTACACGTGTGAGAGCACTCGTCGGATATCTCATTATTGAGTCTCATGAGCGAAACCAAAAACTAAAGAGCAGGTGTAGAAAATTCAAGCAATGGGATTTTGAACCCGTTATATCTATGTAATGTTGGATATCGGCACACCTGGCTGTTTTGAGGACGAACATCGAAGTCTAATGTCTTCAAAGTCTTCTTCGTGTATATACGTGGATACTTACGGCGGAGCATACGAGGGTGGAAGAGATCGACAGACGTCTATGCTCGGCTGGAGTTCACGGTGCGCACTCGTGTGCTTTAGACTCAGCCAAGCGTGGTTCCCCGTACGGAATCATGGACTTCTGTACAAACTCGACGAACTTCATAAAATGTGAAAAGAACCAGACGTTCACATATATTACCACCATTTTTTTTACCACCTTAATATATATATATATTTTTTTTTTTAAATAATGGTTTAGTTGATATATATATAAATATATATATATATATATATATATATATATTATGGTGGTAAAAAAAATTGTTATTTTTCTCACGGTACTCAACGGAAAATGTTACTACGTTATGAACAAGTAATTCATACAAAATTTGAGAGGTCTAAACATTTTTGTAGGTAGTGCTCAAACGACTTTCAATTTTCTTTTCCTTCGATTTTTCGTGAATTTTTTTCTTAATTTGTTTTCTTACTCCAAAAAAAAAAACGCATACTTCTTAGACGTTCAGTGATGTAAACACCGTGTTATTGTTCATCAAGTGGTTGATATAATTTTCACAACCGAATTACACATATTGATTCTTAATCTGCAAATACGAATGGTTTATGGTTAAAAAAAATATATTTCAATAAAAATTGTGTATTGTTACAGAAAAAATTAAATCAAGACTTACATAGGATCACGCACTAAAATTTTCTGCATCGAGATAAAAAAAAATTAATAAAAAAGCGTTTGCGCACTAACTAAAAAAGTGTTGAGAAGTTTTACTCGTGTTATCATTAGGACGTGCACTGTTAAACGGTAAATAAATGACCAGCTGAACAATAACGTAAATGCCGAAGATTTTGATCAAGGGTTTGAAATACTCGAGAGGACCAGTCACTAAAGTTTAGATGATAGAAAAAAATACTTAAACTGGAGTAAAATACTCCCAATTGCTTAAAAAAAAAAATCTGAGATGAAAGTACACACATAAGAAGAAAAAAAAATACAATTCTCTGCTACAGGAAAACGCGCAGCAAATATTGCAAAATGCTCTTTTGCTCCAAAAGCAAAAAATATCGTAGAAGACAGGGGTGAGTCGGATAGGTATTGTTACGAAAGGTATTAAAGTTTGCATCGTTGGACTGCAACGAAAATATATTTCCCTTGTACTGACGATTTTATGTCAACTAGATGTCATTGTTGGCGCATTCAGACTACGCAAATGACGGAAACATTTTCAAGGATTCTCATAAAAAATCTATAAAGAAAACCGGCAAAAATAGATTTCGGATGATAATAAAAATAAACAAATTAAGAAAATTAAGAAGCGTTTTTGGTGCATTCCAACGATGCAGTCTTCAGCACTATTTTTTATTACGATTTTCACATAGATTTTCTTCTTGGACTCACTTTTCGCCCCCCCTCCCAATCTTTTCCTTGGTATTGAAATTTGCATCGTTAGACTGCAACGAAAATATATTTTCTTCGTATTGTCGATTTCACTCTCAGCACATTTGGACTACGAAAATTACTGGAACATTTTCGAGATCCCTTATTGAAAATCTATAAACAGAACATGCAAAAAATATTTTTGCGTATAACAAAAAAAAACCAACCGAACGATGAAAATCAAAAACAATTTTGGTGCATCCAAACGATGCAAACTTTAGCCCCATTGATACGAGGCACTTTCCTTTTGAACGTCCCTTTTCAGCCGACCCTGTATATATAAACAATATATATATATCTATATCTATATCTATATATATATAAAGAGAGTCTCTACTCCTTACCGCTGCTACAGTGAGTCGTTCTCGATGTACAAATCACACGCTGTGCTTACTTGCTGCCGTTGTACGCGCCGACTATGCTGACTGGTTTGGAAAGGAATTAAATTAAAACGAAAAAAAACCTGGGGATACCTAGTCTTGTACTGGAACGGGTGTGTGTGCGCGTATGAGAAATCTGGACGAGAGCGTGGAGAAACCGATACTCTGTGTGTGTGTCTATATATATATATATATATATCGAATGGACCGATCGATCGATCCATGGAACGCGGACCGATTCCCAGGAAGGACAGTTCGTAGATCTTGTCCGTGTCGACGAGTTATTACTGTCAAGTTTTTTGTCTCTCTATCAATTATTTATCCGCACTGGAATCTTTTTTTCCGGGCTATACACTCGCTTTTTCTAATTAAGACGAAAGGCCAAAGATGTACCACGTGTCGCATACGAAGACAAGAGAGAGAGAGAGAGAGGGAGAGAGAGAGAGAGGGAGGGAGAGGATTAAAAAAATAATTCTCGCTGAGGACGATTGATGTTCACTTACCTGTAAAAAGGCAAGAGCGAAGAGCATAGGAAGGAAAGAAACTCAATCGAGACGCGGGCGAGTGACGCTTCGTTTCGACAAGAAATATTGAAGCCCGTCTGCAAAAATGATCCATCCCGGTCCGAATTCGTTAGATCGAATTCGACCTTTCGCAAACGTTTTTTAATGAACGCCCTGGGCTACGTGCGAGACTCGGACCGAAACACACACTCGTTAGAAGATTATATCACTTTTTTAATTTGTTTTTTTTTTTTTTCGTTGCTTTTTAATCTTTGAATGACATCGGAATGGATGACGGACGCTGGAGCTCTACGGAGCTTCAATGCCATGGGGGAAATAATTTTTTGCGCGGTGTTTGTAATTCGATGAGAAATTTGATGGGAAATTGGATAAAAATTCACTTGGGTTTTTGAGAGACATTTTGTAATTGATTTTTGAAGACGTTGCGTTCGTTCGTTCGTTCATTCATAATTGGATAGACGGTTTTCAGGATATTAATGTGTAGTAGGTGGTTGCACGTGAAACCTCCTGCTAGCAATAGATGGCGTCAGGCCCCCCCTGCTTCCAAAGGGGTGGCTTCTCTATGGACAATAGTACATAAGTACCACGGCAAACTACCCAAAAGAGGAGTGTCATTTGTCACGAGCCTCTGAAACCGTCGGAAACCATCGCTGGGGATTGTCATACACTGCAACTGATGCGTTTGAGGCGAGCTCCGCACGAGAAGATGCCGGAGTGGCAGAACTACCATGACAAGTTGATTCGACAGCACATCAATGCCAGGCAGCAGCTTGATCAAACGCTTATGAAGGTCTTAGATGGAGTGAACTGGGAAATCCTACCCTACCCGCTATATGCCCCAGACATCGCTTCCTCCGATTACCATTTGTTCCGGTCGATGCAGTCAGCGTTTACGGCTCAGCACTTCACCTCGCACGAAGGAGTCAAAAAAAGGCTAGACGACTGGATTCCGTGTAAAGGAGCCGAGTTCTTCCTGCGTGGAATCCGATTGTTGGCCGAAAGACGGGCCAAGAATTTTTGCTTCGATGAGCAACACTTTGAATGAACCAGTTTATCGATTCCCTACCGAACCACTATCTTTGCTTTCGCTCAAAAAATCGGCGGCTTCATTTGCGAAAGGACATTTTTTAACTGAATACACACACATCCACACACACACACCCCCATGCATATACAATCGCCCCCCCCCACACGCATTCATTCACACTCATACTAGCACTCACACCCACCCACTCACCCACACACACACCCACACGCACGCACGCACGCACGCACACACACCTTCACATACTCACACACACTCACACTCACCCACACACCCACCCACACACACACACACACACACCCACCCACACACACACACACGCGCGCACACACACACACACACACACACACACACACACACACACACACACACACACACACACACACACACACACACACACACACACACACACACACACACACACACACACACACACACACACACACACACACACACACACATTGCCGCGCGCGCGTGGAAAGAAGAAGAGAGCGAGAGAGACCAGTTAACCGATTGTTTTTAATTCATGTTCTGGAACTATCCTTGGTAACAAATATTTTTGAACAGGCTAATTATTAGCTAATAAACATTTTTAGAGCCCGAGAGAAAACTTTAATACGTTTATTACGATCGATCGATTGGATCTTCATAAAAAAGTACGTCCATTGTTGCAGAGTTGTTAAACGTTGAGCCGTTGTTTCGTATTCTTTCAGTGAAAGATAAAAAAAAAACATTTTAACGATCTCCAGAACCATTCAGGTCTCGCCACCTATTTTCGAGTTATGATAAACAAAAGAACTCGGGCCTAATTGGTTCACACCCTGAATGGTGTAGATTACGACTCTCCCCGCCCCTCACCAGCGCCGTTGTTAACGGTGGTTGTGTTTGCATATACAGCGGGATTGCAATTTATTCCGGCAGCTCTACAGATCGTTAAAGATGGGTTTTTTTTTCTTGACTTGGCGAAACGCAGGAAGCGCCAAGAATTATTTGAGTCTAGTGGTCTTTCGTGTCTCTCGTTCTGTGTCTGAAAAATGGAAGTGTCCGATGAATTTCGTGATAGGGCATTTTATTTTTATGTAGTGACGATTCAGTTTACTTGCTGTACTTACGTGGTTCGAATGGAATTTTTTTATTGATGGAAAAGCTGCAATTAAAGTGGTCTCGAAAAATAAAAAAGTAATCAAGAATGGCCACAAAAATAAAATGTTCTTGAAAATAAAAATAAAATTATTTTTAACACTTTAAATAAAAAGCCTTTGAAACAAATGCTTTTAGCAATGAAAGTTAAATGCCTTCCATTTTTCGAAATGCTCTTGATAATTTAAATAAAATTTCCCTAAAATAGGAAAGTAATCGAGAATGTCCTCAAATAAAGGCTTCAGAAAAAAACGTTTTTATCAGTAAAAGTAATATACCTTAAATAAAATGGTCTTATAAATAAAATAAAAAATCCATAATAATGGAAATAGAATGGTGTTAACAATAAAATAAAAAATCCTCAAAAATGGAAATAAGAACGATAATAAAAAGCCATTAGAAAGTCAAACAATATAACCTCAAAATTGCCCTTTAAAAATCTAAAAACATTGTGGCTCCAAAAACGAAATAAAACAAAAATGACAAGGTATTTAAGATAAAAAATGGACTACGTTTTACAAGTTTAAACGCGAGCTGCGAGGAGCTGCGCACATTACCCAAGAAGAACAGTCATCGTTGGAGGGTTCCGTTCATTTCAAAACGAAGAGCCTCTACCCCACGTATATATGCGTTGCACGGTGTATGGGCCACCGGAATAAATTATCCTACTGTCTCGTTGCCTCGTCTCAAAGTACTACGACGATTCGTACGAGTCCCTTTCTCTCTCTCTCTCTCTCTCTCTGCTTGCGGATGAGGTGGTGGGATGATACCGGAAACGAAGTCAGAACGGCGGAACATCTACGAACGTTCGCTCAATGGAAAGTTCGGCGTCTTTCAGTGTACAGCGAAGAGGCTCGTTGTCGAGTGGTTGCTCGGAGCGCCAGCGACAAGTGCCTATTCCGAAAACAATTTTTAAAAAAGTAAAAAAAAAACGCACCCGTAAAAATCGAACAATTTCACCTCTGAAAAAAAGTTTCCAACCGTACGAAAAAAAAGTTTATAATTGAGAATTGAAAAAAAAGCTTCGCATTCATCAACTCGTGTCTGGTCGTTCGTCTTCCGGTGCGAATCTCGGATTTCGCGTGAAATATAATCAGGAAACTTTGTCCCACCCCCCAACGTGCATCCGTACTTTTATTGTCGTTTTAAATTTTTTTTTTGCATTTCATTCGGGTGAAACAAAGTTTCGAGTGATGAATTTGCCGGAGACTTGTCTCGTTTTTTTTTTTTTCGTCTCATCGTCGAGTGAACAAATTGTAAAGTCAGCGGCGCGAGCGACGCGCGAGAGGAACAGTCTACCGTACATGACTAATGTAAATGCAAAAGTTGAATTCGCATTTCGCGCCAACGAGTTTGGGGAAGCGCGAGGGAGTTTCGCCCGGTAGTGTGTGTGCAAGCGAAGGAGAGAGAGAGAGAGAGAGAGAGAGAGAGGCGATAAAAAGACAAAGAGACAGAGAAAATTTGTTGGCATATCTCGTCAGAGAGATGGTCAGCCAACACGCCATGGCCACGACAGTTCGGAAAGTGAAGCAGGAAAATCGTATGAGGCGACAAAATTATAATCAAGGTATATTTCGGTGGGGTGAAGAATATACTTATATATATACCATGTATATATTTTTAAAAATTATATTTGAATTAAGAGGAGATAGAATTATATACAACTATAATGAATAAAATGAAATTAGTAAATCCCATATATATATCATCATATGGATCATATGGATCATGGATCATATGGATCATATGGGATCATATATATATATATATATATGATCCCATATATATATAAATTTTTTCACGTGTCCTTTGAAATTTCTCTATTTGTCATATATATATGGGATTTACTAATTTCATTTTATGGAGACATATGTATATATATATATATATATATATATATACATATGTCTCCAGTCCAACGATTTAATATATTTTCATATATGAAAAAGATATAACAAAGTAAATGAATATTGTAAATATTCATTTACTATGTTCTATGTTTACTATATTCATTTACTATGTACTAATATATGTGTTTTTATACGTCGATAATATTTAGAAATGTTAGGCAATTTATATTTTTCTAGCTATATATGTCATTGATATTGGTTATGAAATATTAATTGTATATAAATATACGTACACACACATACACACACGCACACCTACACGTATAGTAGAAATATATATACGTGTAGGTGCGTGTGTGTGAATGTTAATTATAAAATATATGAGTGAATTACGTTTTTGATAATATTAATAGACATCCCTATAATATCAATAATCGTTTATACATATTGTAAGTATATTGCTATTTGCACTGACACATTAAAGGCACGAAGACAATTTTTTCAACGCATTCATATGTTGTGTATAAAAAAATATATAAATCCCGTTGTATATATTTATATATTTTTTGCACATCGAATATAAATGCTTCAATAAATATATTACTGTTCGCGATTCTTTAGCTGAGTTCAAATATAGTAGAAATATATATATATATATATATATATATATATATATATGTGTGTGTGTGTGTGTGTGTGGGTGCGTATGAATGATAATTATAATATAAATGAGTGCATTACGCTTGTAATAATATTAATAACCGATCTCAATAATATTAATAATCGTTCATACAAATTCAAAGTACATTCAATTGGCACTCGCACATTAAAGATGTTGAGTCCCTATGAAACACGTTAATGTTAATTGTTCAATCAGTAGCTTCTTAATCGTCATGAAATTTTTACACGACCTCCTGAATACTTCATGTAAAAACATACCAAATTTTCACAATTCTATCATCATTACTTCAACCTCCTTAAGGGTTGAAATAAAAAATGATAAGAAAATTCTGAAAATTTGGTATGTTTTTGTATGAAGTATTTAAGAGGTCGTGTTAAAATTTCACGACGATTAGGAAGCTCGTTATTAAAAAATTAATATTTTGTTAAGAACAATTTTTAAAAGAAATAAAAAAAAATTTATCAATGAACTTCGTTTTGTTTTCGTTGCTTTCAGTATATTGTAGGTATTATAAAATTGAGAGGTCAAAAAAAACTTATTGCAAAGTTACATCAGTTTCCATAAAACAACATTTAATTTGTGAATGTTAATTGTTCAATAACGAGCTTCCTAATTGTGGTGAAATTTTTACGCGACCTCTGATATACTTCATACAAAAACATACCAAATTTTCAGAATTTTATCATCATTTGCGATTTGGGACTCAACATCCTTAAAGGCATGAAAACGATTTTCTTTATCGCATTCATTTGTTATGCATGAAAAAATGTGTATCCCCTTGTATTTTTTTTGGGGAATAAACTGTAATGCTCCAAAAAAGATATTACTGTTTTCGCATCTTTAACATTAGTGCAAATTTGATTTACTTTAAACACATGTACCAATGATTATTCATAACACAGATATCGGCGATTGATAATGTCAGAAGCGAAATTTATGGCACTATTACTGGGCCATATCGGCGGTGAAAAAGGAGAAACGGGAATCAGCGCATCAGTGTGAGCTTGATGAGAATTTCTTGAATTTATCGTCGCTTTCGGGCGGGAATCGTGATATCAATTTAATGACCACAATTGAGGGACGAACGGCAGGAATAAAGTTTACGAGTGTCGTCGTTGTTCGTCGAGCGATCACGCGACTCTCGTCGCCACCCATGCTGCTTTCACGCGTGAGAATTAACATTGCGTGCGTATTCGAACAGGTGTCGTGGATCACTTCGATTTCGCGGGGACTTGCTCCTCATAATCTCACAATCGATTACCCTTGTGTGCGTCAAAGAATTGCGCGAAAGTGTATCGTAGTTGGTGGGATTAGGAATTTATTTGGGGATTTCGCTTTTGATAAAGCTCGCAAGGGCATGTGAAAAAATTCGGCAAAAAACGACAATTCATATAGTTCCTAATATAGGGAAATTCCCTATTTATATCATTCCCTAGATAGGGAAATGCCCAATTTATAAAATTCCCTAGATTCCCGATTTGTATAATTCCCTGGGTGGGGAAATACGCAATTGACAGTATTCTCTAAACAGGGAATTCCTCAATTCATATAAATCCCTAGATAGGGAAATTCTCAAGGTATATAATGCCCTAGATACGGAAAGCGCCCCATTTATATAATTCCTCAGATACAGACATTCCCAATTTGTATAATTTCCTAGATAGGGAAATACGCCATTTATATGATTCCCTCGACGGAGAATTTTTAAATTCATATAACTCCCTACATAGGGCAATTCCCTATTTATAATACACTAGATATGGAAAATCCCCCATTTATATAATCCCCTGGATAGGGAAATTTCAAATCTACAGAATTCCCTAGATAGGATAATATCAAAATGTATACAATTCCCTAGACAGGGAAATTACAAAATTTACCTAATTTCCTGCATAAGGAAATTCCCCACATATAAAAATATCTAATTTGTACTATTCCATTGGTAGGAAAATTTTCCGCTACATAAATACCCATATAGGGAAATCCGAATGGATATAATTCCCTACATTTGAAAAGCCCAGCATTTATATAATTAATTCCCCGGAATTAATATTCCCTAGAAATAATAAATTCCCTAGATAGGTAGTATAGGTAGAAAATCCCCCATTTATATAATGCCTTAAATGAGGTCATTAAAAATTTCTATAGGTCCCTAGATAGGGAAATTTAGAATTCATATTTTTTCCTGCATAGGAAAATCCCCTGCACAGAGAAATACACTATTTGCCTAATTTCCTATGTAGAAGAATTCCCTGTTTATATATTTCCCTAGGTATGAAAAACTCTAATAGATACAGGCATTTCCCATGTATATAATTTCCGAGATAAGAAGAGCTCTAGATACAGAAATTCCCAATGTATATAATTCCCTAGATATGGAAAACCCCCATTTATATAATTCCCCGATAGGGAAAATTCATATTTACATAATTCCCTAGATCGGGAAATTTCGACATTCATATAATCTTCTACATAGGGAAATTCCCTACACAGAGAAATACCCGACTTGTATAATTCCCTGCATAGGAAAATTCCTGATTTATATATTTCCCTAGATCCCTCGGTTCGAAGAAACGTTACGTATAATGACGATCATTAAGTTCGATGCTCAAACAATTGTAATGCTTTTTGCCACGTAATTGAGAGAATATGCAATGAAAATTTATGGCGAATAATGATTTGCGAATGTACGATCTGTGCGGCACGGTGCATCTCGGTGCTTGCAGGCGAGCTTTAAGGCTCGTTTAACACCCGCAGCAACGCATCATATCGCATAATACTACCGTTAGCTAATACACGCTGGACTTAACGCCGAGTAAAAGAAGTGAAAAAGCAACGAAAAGGTTATTCTTAATGAGAATACATCAGTTCTACTCGAGGAACCATGACGCCCGATGTGCACGGTATCGGTGCACTAGTGTACTTTGAAACCACCGATTCAGAGCATGAATCATTCATGAAAATCCAAAAGAAGAGTTACGCGATGTTTTTTCATAATTCAATTAGCTGAAATGAGGAATGAAAAATTAATGTTCTGTTTAACAATTAAACAGAATTAGTAATGATCATGACGATATATGTATATATTATTACTTATATATATATATATATATATATATATATATATATATATATATATATATCGTCGGCTTTGCATTGAAATGTTAATTGTAATAGAAAATCCAAGAAAAGTAGATCATTGTATTAGTATTGTTTTGAAAATGTGAACGCAAATGATCATAGTATTTAAAAATGTTTTGTTAAGTTGGTTTGGGCCTTTAAATTGATATATTAGAGTCTTCATGAACATTAATGGTTAGAAGATTTTAACGCAAATGTTTTTTGTATTTTTAGACTTTTTTTTGTAAATAAAAATATTCGTTCGATCTTTAAAAATAAATATTGAATTAGCTGTCTTACCTTTGCTCAAAAATGATTATTGCACTTTTGATCCTCTATGAATTTGGAACACAAGGGTTACTTTTTATCTTAAAAAAATATATATTTAGACAATACTAACATAAATGTTTCCCACAATGTTAACCATCCATTGTTTGCACATTAAAATATTCATTGTATATACAACTAAAGCTATTTAAAAATGTATAAACACAAATACATAACGTATTTTTTAACCTTGATTGTTTCTACTTTTTTATGTTTTTTTTTCATTCACTTTAAATGAGATCGATTGATATAAATTAAAAAAAGACTTGGATAGTATTACTTGAATGAAATTGATTGATATCAATTAAAATATAGCTTACTCGTTATTGCGTAAATATAAAATTGATTGGTATTAATTGAAATGTGGTTTAATCAATATGACTTAAATGAAATAGATTTATATTCATTAGAAAAATGGGTTGAATAATATGACTCGAATGAAATTGATTGATATCGATTAAAAAATGGCTTGATTAGCATTACTTAAAACATTTTTTTTAAAATTAATTGAAAAATGGCTTGATTAATATTACCTGAATAAAACTTCTTGATATTAATTTTCAAAAAGGCTTAATTGATATAAATCGCATGTAATTTATTCAGATTAAAAAAAAATGGCTTGATTGACATGATCTATATAAAATTTATTGATATCAGTTCAAAAAATGGCTTACTTCATACAACTTTAATGAAATTGATTAAATTGATTGATATTGATATTAACTGAAATACGGTTTAATTAATCCAACTCAAACGAAATAGATTTACATTAATTGAAAAGTGGCTTCCTTAATGTTAGCTAAATAACATTTCTTGATATTAGTTCAAAAAAAGGCTTAATTAATGTAACACAAACGAAATTCATTAATATTGAGTAGAAAATGCTTTGATTGATATTACCTATACATTTTTTTGTTGATGTCAGTTGAAAAAATGGCTCAATTGGTTTAACTTTAACGCGTTACCCCCACTTGTAGCGCAAAAAAAGGCCTTTTTCATGAATTTTTTTAAAGAAAACTACAGAACTTTTCTAATCGATCAATATACCATCTTAAAGAACACATCTTGAAGAACTTTCAGTAATTTTTTTATTGAAAAATATTACATTGTTTAGTGGCAAACGGCCGTCAATGAAATAACGTTTTTATATACACGGTTTGCGGAGACCAACATTGCGGCGAAGTGGATCATCCGAAAAAAAAATGCGGATGGATTTAGTCAAATATAAGTATAAACTAGTCTTTAATCGAAGGATTTTAAAAAATATTCATTTTTCACAAAATGGCGGACAGTCAAAGTTAATGGTTCGATTTTAACGAAAAAAACGGCCCTTCTTTGGCTATAAAACGGCCATTTTTTTCCAAAAAAAAGTCGAACGATTAAAGACTACATTTTTATGTATTAAATAAGCCTGCAAAATTTCAAGAAGATCGGTTCATTAGTGTTGGAGTAATCTTGGTCACCGACTTCAGAAATGCCATTTTGAGAAAAACGCGTTTAAAGTTTCAATTTCAGTTCTTCAATTCACGGATTCTTCTCTTTCAACGCTCATATCTCAGTTAATTTTGTTCGGATCGACTTGAAATTTTCAGCACATATTCTCAGATACTTATACTTGAAAAAAAATGCAATAAAAAAAAATCGACTTTTTCAAAATCGCAAGTGGGGGTAACCACTTAATTAAATTTATTGATATCAATTAAACAAACTCTAGCTGTCATTTTTCGAATATAATTTTTATTTCCCATTTTTCGAGTATAATTTTTCCAAAATCGAATTAATGACCCCGATAACGAAGCGCTGGCCCGTTGTTGTTGCAGATGAAGAAAATTCCTACAAATCGGTGCCTGCCCCGAAGCCGGTGCCGAATAATCAGCGCACCAACAACAGTCAGCGTAACGCCGAGTCTCCGTCGGTTGGACAGCCATCGGTAGTAGATACGGTGATTTACGCGAACGGCGGGGGTTCCGGGCAAGTAGATTGCGAGATTGGGACGAGCGATTCTGGCCGCATTGGTAACGGTCCCGAATACAGAATGCCACCTCTATACGGGGAGGAACAAACGGCGACTCAGAATCAAACAACGGCGCATCTCCAGACTCACAGCAACAAATTTCCAGTAATTCATCACGTTATTTTTTCACCGATTCTCGCGAGTCGAAATTTTTATTTTTTTTTCAATTTCCTCCGCCCGAGTCGAAATTTAAACCCTCCTTTGAATGCTCGAGAACCTAATTCCTTTGTAACGCACAGACCGCCGCCCTCCTTTGACTCCCCTTGAACCTATATGGAGAAATTTGCATCGTTGGCGACCCTCCTTTAGCCCTACTGAACCTTCTATTCAACCTCCTGAGCCTCCTTTAGGCCTATGGCTCTGCGAGCCACCGGGGAAAGGAGTCAAAGGAGAGTTAGTAGGGCGAAAGGAGGTTTAAAAGAGGGTCTGTAGGTTTGCGTAAGCATTAAATCAGGCTCACTAGGGTTTAAAGGAGGTTCAGATGAACCTACTAAACCTCCTTTGAGTGAAAAAGTCCAATTTCTGCCACTTTTGGAGGTTCAGTAGGTTCTGATATACATGTTTTTGAGATTTCCATTTGAACCTCTTGAACCTCCATTGAATGACAAATTGGGATCGAAAGGAGGTTTAAAGGAGGGTCTAAATTTCGACTCGGGCGGCATATCGCCGTGCAAAAAGCAACCACAGGATTTCGCAATTGTTTTCCATTCCATCTCGTGTCCCAGTAAAGGGAAATACAATTACATTCGTGCCGAATAAAAGAGGATAATATATGCGAGTAACCCGGGATTCTCATTCAACGTGTACCGGTGAAATCTTCGGCAAGACGCGGTTCATCGTACGGTCTATAGTTTCTGATAATTGTACGTCGGTGTATCGCTTATGCGATTCTTGGGAAGATTCTCATAGTCTACCGTTTTATAGAGCGATGGCGCGAAGGGAGAGAAACAAAGGCTTCTTGCCTACTTGTGGCTCTCTGTCTCTCGGCCGAGCTCTCCTGTATACAGGGTGTCCTGTTGTCAATGGTTAATACTGCAACTGTCGATAGGTCAGATCACGTTCTACTATATGCTGGCATTTAAATTTAGTCCCACTGTTTTCGAGATTTTGGGGTTTATGTTGTTTTTTGAAAAAAATCATCCGTTTTTGGTTTTTCGCGTGCCATTTCTACAAATGATACGAATCGACAATAACTAAGCAACTTTTTCAAGTAATTGGCACGATATGCGTAGTACATTTTTTTCTACAAAGCAGGCTATCAAAGTCAAATGTTCGAATTCGTTTGTATGAAAATTCTGCATAAGATTTTTTTTCATAATGTTTCCTTAACATTTGAGGTTGGAGAGAAGACTTTTGGATAAAACAAATAACCGAGAGTATTGTTTTTAACCGGGTCGAAAAAAGTTATCATTTGTAGAAACGGCGTGCGAAAAACCAAAAGCTTTTTTATCTAAAAAGATTTTTATCTAAATTTCATCTAAATTTTATCTATCTAATCTAATTTTATCTAATTTTATCTAATTTTATCTATCTAATCTAATTTTATCTAAATTTATCTAAAAAGATTTTTATCTCGAAAACCGTGGGACTTTTACTAAACTGAAATTCCAGCTATAGTAGGACGTGATCTTACGTATCGACAGTTGCAGGATTATACATTCATAATAGGACACAATGTATACAGGGTGACAATCATGAGGCGGACGTATTTTTTTAACAGCCTGGCGCCGAGATTTTGCCGCGAGAAATAAATATTTAGTGGGTCCTCAAGTACGCTTGGAAAAAAATGTAGCCTGTTTTTTTGACGACAAGTATTTGCCAGACAAAAACTGAACATTCTGGAAAAAATATACGATATTTGGTGGATCTTCAAGTCTTCTTGGAAAACAAAATATAGCCTACTTTTTTGACGACGAGTATTTGCCAGAAAAAAATTGAACATTCTGAAAAAAGAAAAACAATATTCCATTTTCAGTTCAGCAGAACGAAGATAAGTAAATTCCGAATAAGAAAGACTGTTATATTTTTTTTATGGAATTTCATTTCATTAAGTCACTTTAAAATGCGTCTTTAATAATTTTCAATAATTTTACAATGACAATAGAAAAATCAATCATTTTTATTAATTTTACAAATAGAACATTTTTTATGAGTGATTCGTGTTTGAAATTGAATGATCATTATTCCGCTGTACTCAACATGGAGCTTCGATTTTTTTCAAAATGCTTAATTTTTCCTGGCGAGTGCTATTCATCAGGAAAAAAGGACTTACAAACTGTTGAAAATAATTTTTCCCTCAGTCGTAAAATCTCCTCGCAGATCCTTGAGGTACCACACTGTGACGTCCCGAAAAGGTCGTTTTTTCCGATTTTTTGTATACTAGATTATTTATGTGGGTTTTGGTAAAACGTATGTTATTACGCATTCATTAAACTCATTTCGGGTCAATTTTTATGAAAAAAAAATTGAAAATTAACAACGTTATTGAGGTATAATAGAGCCTCTGTATAAAAAATGTGGTCCAATGGCCAGATCGATAACATGACAATGGTCAGTCTGAAGAATGAAAATAAAAAACTTTTAAAATCTATATAAATATAGTTGCCGTTGTACGTAGCCGTTTGTCGAAAAAAAGATTCGCAAAATGGCGGGTGTTAAAAAAGTGTAATTTTGGTCAAATTTTTACTCTTATTCGAAGCCTTAAAATACTGAGTTAAAAAAATGCAGCTGCGTACAACGATAATTTTTTTTGGTTTTTTTTTCAATAAACATTCGCCAATTGTAAATAGACTTACGATTCCGGCCAGTTCGAGAAACGTCGTTTCGAGAAAAACCGAGACTAAAAGTTTACGTAAATGTTTGCACTGCCTGTTCTCACCAAATCGTAACTAGATCAATTTTCAATATTGTATCTAGAATTTTTTTTCACATATTCTTGAATAAGTATATTTGTCAAAATGCAAAAAAAAAATCTTTTTTTTTACCCATCACAGTGTTGTCCCGCGTTAAAAAACTCATGGTCCCCTCATATCATCCCGTATATGTATTCAAATAGAATAAGGATATTTTGAAGACACTCAAGCCTATGTTTATTATCAGCACATTTGGCCATTGAGGACTTAAATTTTTCTTCAAATTAATTATTTATTAATCGTTGATTTGGGGAACAGGACTTTGAATCACCGATACATAAATGTGCTTATGTTTATCCAAACGTGATTTTAAAGACCCTGGGTTTTCCCTGAGAGTATGGGGACAGTCTGTTATTATGAGGACGGTCTGCGAAGTCGAATGTCTTTATATATAAATATTTTATACATAATTCTATATTTGCTATATTTATACATAATTCTATATTTGCTATATTTATACATAATTCTATATTTGATATATTTATACATAATTCTATATTTGCTGTATTTATATATAATGCATTACACATATTTATATATAACGAACCGTTTACCGGAAACACCACTACCATAGGCGTTCGGCTACCGCGTTACTTTTCCTCCCCCCTGGGACACCCACTTTGTACTTCCTTACAAGGATACTTTACCGCGCGTCTTCTTAATTCTCATCACTCCGTACATGTCGCCGCGGACCCAATTCTATTATTTAACGAAAAAGGCAATGTTTTCCCATTTTCACAACAAGGGTCGAGCCGACTTTTCTAGGTCGCACGATGAGATTTTCAAGACTAAATGCAGGAGCAACTTCGTCTTCGTATTATTTATCGGAGCGCGGTGACAGAGATTTATTTTATTTGATTTTATCCGCAGTGTTAGTCGCAAAGATACCAAGTATTATAAAAAGAATTGAAATAAATAATCATCGATAATAATTATTTATTTAATTAATTATTTTTACGTTATTAATTATTAATTATAAGTATTAATATTATATAGTATAATTATTATAAGTATAATTATTAATTATTAAAATTATTTTATTATTATTATTAATTAATAATTATTTATCGGAGCGCGGTGACAGAGATTTATTTTATTTGATTTTATCCGCAGTGTTAGTCGCAAAGATACCAAGTATTATAAAAATAATTGAAATTAATAATCATCGATAATAAATCATTATTAAAGTAATATCAATAGCCCAATAAATCAACAATCGTCAGTGATAAATGTGTAAATAATTATTGATAATAAAACAGTCAATAAATAACGATTAATGATAATTGTGTAAATAGTTATTGAGAATAAATCAATAAATAAACAACGATCAATGATGAATGTATAAATTATGATTAATAATTAATCAATAAGTAGATAATCATCAATGATAAGTGTATAAATAATAATTAACAATAATTAACAAAATCAATCAATAAATAACGATCAATGATAAATGTACGAATAATTATTAATAATAAATAAATCAATAAATAACGATCAATGATAAATGTACGAATAATTATCGATAATGAATCAATCAATGAATAACGATATCAATGATAAATGAATAAACAATTATTAATAATTGATCAGAGAGTAAATAATGATCAATGATACATTTGCAAGTAATTATTAATAATTAATAATAAGTAAGTAATTGTCAATGATAAATGAGTAATGATTATTAATAATCATATCAATAAATAAAAAATTATCAGTACTGAATAAATAAATAACTATTAATAAGGTAACAGTAAATAAATAACGATCAATGATAAGTGTACGAATAATTATCGATAATGAATCGATCAATAAATAACGATCTCGATGGAAAATAAATAAACGATTATTAATAATAAATCAATAAGTAAATAGTGATCAATGATAAATGTGTAATTGATTATCGATAATTGATCAATAAATAAATAACGATCAATGATAAATGAGTAGATAATTATTAATAATAAATCAATAAATAAGTAACGATCAGTACTGAATAAATAAATGAATCAATACGTGACCAATGAATGAAATGAATCAATACGTGACCAATGAAATAAATGAATCAATACGTGACCAATGAATAGACAATGGCCAATGATAAATGAATAACTAATCCTTAATAAGTCGCGAATCAATTAATTAATGAAAATGGATCAATGAAAATAGAAAATAAATAGAAAAAACGATTTATAAAAAACCATAATCATCGAAAATGAGACCGAGACGAATTAATTTTATCATCGGTACGATTATAATTCCAGATCGAGCGAGAAGTCGTGCTTTCCTCGAGCGACAAGAATTCGAAAATTCCTATACTGCACGAGTACAAGCAGCGGGTGGCCGGAAGAGTGGCGATCGCACCGGATGCTCCGATCAAGCAACAAGCCTGGGTCCAAGAGGTAAAGAATAACGTATGTCTTATTTGTGGCTTTTTTTTCATTTCCTGGTCGCACGATTCCCAGTGGTGAGTCCCAACGTTCAAGCAAGCCACCACGATCCTCCCCCGCTACCCATATAGAGATTTATAGGGCAATTCATTGTGTGCTGCGAAAAGAAATACACGCCTCGTATAAATATAGCTCCATCAAAAGGCAGGCAACGTCCTGTCCTAGTTTCGCGAAAAGAACACTCGCGAATCGCGAGAGATATCGTTCGATGAGAGCGCGTCTTCTTCGTTTATGGACGCGGAGGAAAAGCGTTTCTCTCTCTCGCTTTCTTTCTCTCTCTTTCTCTTTTACTCGTGCACAGGCAAAATCGAATATCTCACGAAGCAGTCGCATTTCATAAACTTATACGCGCGGCAATCATCGTATACACCTTCAACCTCGATTCGCTCTATTATTTATTGTACAGTTATCGAACGCGATTTGCCATGTTAAGGCCTTAGGCCACAGTAACGGGTGATAAAATCATGGGCGAATTTAACAATTTTTTTTCGTACGAAAAAGTGATTTGTTCATAAAATTAATTACACATCTGTTTAGTATGGATATCAAGCTGTTGGCATTTTTTTTTTTCGATGTACAAAATCGCCGACTACCAATATTTTCTTTTGTTGTCTTTTTTTAGGCGCTTCGCGGCGTGACATTTAGCATCCACAATTTTTTACCTAGAACATAAAAGAAAAAATGTCGTCAATCTACATTAGAATACCTAGCGAAGTATGTACGGAAATTAAAAAATATTGTTTTATTCAAAAGTTGTAGGTATTTGAACTTAAGGCGTTACCCCCACTTGAAGTGCAAAAAAGGCGTTTTTTATGATTTTTTTTAAAGAAAACTACTTTTTTAACTACTACTTTTTAACTTTTTCTTTAAAAACTACTTTTTTAAAGAAATTTACTTTTTTTGAAAAAAACTTTTTTAATCGATCAATATACCATCTTAAAGAACACATCTTGAAGAACTTTCAGTAATTTTTTTATTGAAAAATATTACATTGTTTAGTGACAAATGGCCGTCAATGAAATAATGTTTTTTGAAGAGTATGTGGCTTCCGGATGGAGGCCGTGTTGAGAATCAGCGTTGTGCCGACGTTTCGCAAACGTTACAGTCTGCATCATCAGGGCTGAGAGCTCCGATACTGAAGCTCCCGTGTCTCAGGCATTCCTTATATACTTGCAGTCATCGTTCCAGATCACTGCACCAGCCAATCAGATGTTTTAATTGACCGGCCGATCAATTAAAACATCTGATTGGCTGGTGCAGTGATCTGGAACGATGACTGCAAGTATATAAGGAATGCCTGAGACACGGGAGCTTCAGTATCGGAGCTCTCAGCCCTGATGATGCAGACTGTAACGTTTGCGAAACGTCGGCACAACGCTGATTCTCAACACGGCCTCCATCCGGAAGCCACATACTCTTCAAATTACATAAAGAGCCGTGAAAGCCTTAAAACTAAAATAAAACGCCTACACGGAGAGGCTATTTTGGGTTCTGTTAACACCTTTTCCAAACTCAGGAAAACTCTGCACATCCAGCTGTGCTCGTTAACATTCCTAAAAAGGTGCCGCGACCATCAAGTGGTACCGAAATGTTTTCAATTAAAAAACCCCTTTCCATCAAAACAAGCCAAGACTATCCTCCACCAGGCCTCGCTGAGACTGGTAAAGGAGAGAATATCTGTCACCAAAAAGCTTTTAGACCAAAATTCCCAAAAACTCCTTAAACTTCACCTACGCCTATCTGACTGTTTGGAACCACAGCTGTGGGAAGATCTTGACCGGGTCACACACGAACAAGCCCTCCACTGTGCAGACCTGAGGTCCAGGAATCAAATAGAGAAATTCAGGAAACTATGCCCACAGACGAAACAACCCATCCTAACCCACACAGTAAAAAACCTAAGCAACCACCCACTCTCCGCAGCTGAAACATCAGTCCTCGCAAAAGGGCACAATTTCGCCATCACACCGACAAACATTCCAACCAGAGAAATCATCAGCCAGGTGGAAACTGCCATCTACCGTCTCCCACCTGATACTAGCAACGATATCAGGCAACGGATAACCAATATTCTACACAAAGCAAAACCCCCTCAGCAGAACATCACAAAGGAAGAACACCTTGCTCTTCAAAATTTGAAGAAAAACAAGGACATCTTAGTACTACCAGCTGATAAAGGGAATGCTACTGTTATCATGGACAAAACGGACTACTGCAGGAAAATAATGAACCTGCTCGAGGACACCAACACGTACAAGAAACTATCACGTGACCCAACATCAAGCGTAGAAAAGAAAACAACGACACTTCTAAAGAAGGCTGGTCTGTCGGAGAACCTTATCAAAATCCTTACACCCAAGGAATCCCTACCACCCAGGCTTTACGGTCTGCCAAAGATACACAAAAACAACATCCCACTAAGGCCCATCGTTAGCAACATAGGCAGCCCTACATATCATTTGGCACGTTTTCTCTGCAAACCCTTGCAGGAACTCGTAGGCCTCAACAACTCCCATATCCAAAACTCTCGGGAATTTGTGAATAAGATCCAGTCCATCAAGGTACAACCAGAAGACATTCTAGTAAGTTTCGATGTTGTATCGTTGTTCACAAACGTCCCAACCCATGAAACCCTAGAAATAGTCAGAAAATCCCAAAAAGTTGCTCCTAACCTACTAGCCCTCATAGAACATTGCCTAAACTCTACATATTTCCAATTCCAATCCCAGTTTTATGAACAAACTTCAGGCGCAGCCATGGGTTCCCCGATTTCCCCTATCATCGCCAACATCTTTATGGAGAATTTCGAGAACAGAATTCTGCAAGAAGCACCTCTCAAACCCTCAACCTGGTTCCGATACGTCGATGACACCTTCGTCATTTGGAGTCACGGCAAAGAAAACCTCAATCATTTCTTAACCTTCCTCAACTCCCAGCACCCCAATATACAATTCACCATGGAGATAGAACAGGACAATCAAATTCCTTTTCTGGATGTACTGGTTCAACGGAAAAACGATGGCACTTTGGGCCACAAAGTTTACCGGAAACCAACGCACACGGATAGATATCTCCACGCTACGTCCCATCACCACCCCTCCCAAAAACAATCGGTCATAAGCTCTCTGGTCTACAGAGCTCTAGCGATCTCCGAACCGAACTCTCTCGAGGATGAACTAGAACACCTACGCAAAGCTTTAGGAGATAATGGCTACAAGCCAGGCAACATCGAAAGAACGATCAAACAACTAAGAAGAAAAATAGCCGATCCGAAAACGGTAACAGAACCTGAAGGGGAGAATGAAGGACAAATAATAGCAACAACTTCCCTTCCATACCTTCAGGGCATAACCAATCGCATAGGCAGGGTCCTTGGGAAACATAACGTGCGAGTCATCTTCAAACCTCAGAAGAAGCTAGCACAAGTGGTTCCGAGTGCAAAAGACCAAAGACCACCATTAAGTGCACCAGGAGTGTACAAGATACCCTGCTCATGCGGTAAAGTGTACATAGGAGAAACCGGGAGGAAGATCAGTACACGGATCAAAGAACATCAACGGTGTATCAAATATGGCCACATTGGACAATCAGCCCTGGCCGAGCATTGGATGGAAACTGGTCATGCCATCCAGTTCGATAAAGCCCAAAGTCTGGCCCCATCAAACAGCTATTTTTCTAGGAAACACCGAGAAGGCTTGGAAATCCGAAAACATCCGGACAATCTAAACAGAGATGGTGGATATCACGTCAATCCCATTTGGCACACCGTCCTCCCGGTTTTTTAATTGACCGGCCGATCAATTAAAACATCTGATTGGCTGGTGCAGTGATCTGGAACGATGACTGCAAGTATATAAGGAATGCCTGAGACACGGGAGCTTCAGTATCGGAGCTCTCAGCCCTGATGATGCAGACTGTAACGTTTGCGAAACGTCGGCACAACGCTGATTCTCAACACGGCCTCCATCCGGAAGCCACATACTCTTCAAATTACATAAAGAGCCGTGAAAGCCTTAAAACTAAAATAATGTTTTTATATACACGGTTTGCGGTGACCAACATTGCGGCGAAGTGGATCATCTGAAAAAAAAATGCGGATGGATTTAGTCAAATATAAGTATAAACTAGTCTTTAATCGAAGGATTTTAAAAAATATTCATTTTTCACAAAATGGCGGACAGTCAAAGTTAATGGTTCGATTTTAACGAAAACAACGGCCGTTTTTTGGCTATAAAACGGCCATTTGTTTCGAAAAAAAAAAATCGAACGATTAAAGACTACATTTTTATGTATTAAATAAGCCTGCAAAATTTCAAGAAGATCGGTTCATTAGTGTTCGAGTAATCTTGGTCACCGACTTCA
This sequence comes from Ophion costatus, assembly GCA_951751655.1. Taxonomy (NCBI): domain Eukaryota; kingdom Metazoa; phylum Arthropoda; class Insecta; order Hymenoptera; family Ichneumonidae; genus Ophion; species Ophion costatus. Next base: position 5,898,763 of record OX632360.1, on the reverse strand, counting down.
GAAATGCCATTTTGAGAAAAACGCGTTTAAAGTTTCAATTTCAGTTCTTCAATTCACGGATTCTTCTCTTTCAACGTTCATATCTCAGTCAATTTTGTTCGGATCGACTTGAAATTTTCAGGACATATTCTCAGATACTTATACTTCAAAAAAATGCAATAAAAAAATCGATTTTTTCAAAATCGCAAGTGGGGGTAACCCCTTAAGAAATGAATTTTCATCGAAAAATTTCCTTACAACTGCTCATAAAATGAAAAGTTTTCGATCAATCAGAAATTCCGTACGTACATCTCTGCGAAATGCAATCAGGAACATAACTTTTAAATTTGAAGTAAATCGAGTGAAAATTGTTGAAGTTATTTGTCACGCCTACAATTATTTGTAGAAATGGCATGCGAAAAACTAAAAGCAGATGATTTCTATCTCGAAAACCGTGCAACTTTTACTAAACTGAAATTCCAGTATATAGTAGGGCATGATCTGACCTGTCGGCAGTTGCAGGATTATCCATTCGTAACAGGACACCCTGGGCATGCATATATACAGGGTGTCCCAGAACTGAATGCGTTCCTTGAAATGGGGGTTGGGCGTGAAATTCTGAGTCGATTTATATGAGCATGTGTGACTCTCCGATCAACCCCTGAATTATTATACACTTTTCAAAGGCTGGCCAATCGCTCATCGACGTACGCCGGCTCATCGGACGCACCTGATTGGCCCGCCTTTAAAAATTAATAATAATTCAGGGGTTGATCTGAGAGCCACACATGCTTATATCAATCGATTCAGAATTTCACCCCCAACCCCCTCATTTCAGGAAACGCATTCGGTTCCGGGACACCCTGTATATGGATGCCATATATCGAGGACGATACGGAAAATCACGCGTTACTCGCAACGAGACAAATAAGATGCTAGTCATGGTTGGTCGGGCTCGAACGGTTTTTATTAGGCGATTTACCTCCTTTCGATAATATTCCATGTATTCACGGTCCATTTTTCATATCAGATGATTCTTAACTTTTATCGCGTCGAAGAACAAACCTGCCCTTTTAACGCACGAGCGCGATCATCAAAGCGGTACTTAATCGCAGAAACGAGTCTCCTCGCTCTTCGTGCGAAGATTTTCCAAATCTCTTCAGCCCTCGATTGAAGAAGTTTTATTCCTCTCCTGGATTAAAATAATAGGGACAAAAATGTATGGAAGACCATCGTCGAGATACCAAACGGCGCTTTGTCAACTGAAACAACAAAATTCAATAATAATAACCACCAGTGCTGATTCAAAGGTAATTGAACACGCTCGCGTCCTTATTCTTCCACACAAATAAACCCAAACAACCCCATACACATCAGCGAATTTTCGCTACCATTATTTCGGAACACGTCGATTCTTTTGACTGTCCAAATAAATCAGAATCCAGCTGAAGATTGAAAATAAAAAATCAAAAGATAAAATTTGCCCCTAAATAATCGTCTTTGAAGGTCCAAGAACAAATGGACCCTGGCATTGGAGATTCGTCAAGTAATGACGTTTCCGTCCATCCAGACGATTGCAGCAAATAACGATGTTAGCGAATTTATCGGAAGGCCCGTAGAGTCGGAGATTTCACGTGCGTTCGTCGTTCGCGATTTCATTACGGTGATGAATCGAAATCAATAATTGTACGTTATTGTTTGTTCGTTACGAAGCCGCGTGGCGCATTGTGCCAGTACCGCGCATAAAGGGCGCGCGCTGCGCGTATGGCAAACTCGGTCATTCGACAATGCGAGCGTGTCCCACATTTCGCGTGGGATGCACAAAGGGGAAGGATATATCGAATGAAAAGAGGCATGAAGAGTCAAACTGAACCGTCCAGGGCAGTTATGGACAATGTACGTTTGCTTGCGAGAGGAAAACTCCTGAGACGGACTGCTCCAGGAATATTTATTTGTAAGCTACACAGGCAACTGTGATCGACCTGCGGTTCTATTTTCACTAATTTATTCAACTACAAATGTGCGGTCCATTATCTACTACGTATATGAAGAATTCTCGTCTTATACTCCTCGATGTACAGAGGATTTTTTAGGATGGCAATTTTATGAGAAAAAGGCGTGAAAAAAATTATATGTGGAGGAAAAATGGCAGCATACATATATACATTTTTTTGTTGTTTTTGAATGTACTGTATGGAAAGAAAGATTCAGTCATCTTTGGATATAACTTTGTAGTTTTTATGAAAGAAACACGAATTTTTCGAACTTCGACATTTTTTATTTATTTTTTGCAAAAAAAAGTATTATAATTTGCGCGTTTTTTGCCGCAGGACCCATCATGGTAAGATTGTTCGTTATATATATATTTTTTTAATAAAATTATATTATTCGTGATTTTTTTTTAATTTGGCTATGAAAAAATGGGAGAAAGTCGATGGTCCAGCTCTGAAGTTCTACCAAAAATCAAAAAGTAATCAGAGCTGGATGAATGGAACGGAGGAGGATGGAACTTTGAGGAGTCAAGGAGAGCGAAGTTAATGACCACGGAATAGAGTTCCAAATCGGAGCAGAAAATAAATGATCGATGATTCAGTAGTGGAAACGGTTTTTGGTGAAGATGCAAAAAAAATTGATAACACTTTTTTTTATATCTCCCTGTCGTTGCGTTCTTGCCTCCTGAATTTTTCTCGAAACTGCATTTTTATCAAACGTCTCCGAATTCGTATGAAAACACGCTTTTTCGCGTCTAGCCCGTGTAGTATTGAGCGATCGACAAAAGCTTCCCGATATTTTTAATCAGCGGAAAATTTACCATCGGATAGACCACGAAAATACTCTGAAAGTTGAAAAAAAAATTTCGTCTCTTTTTGGCCCCTCCTTAAAATTGCCAAAGTCTTCAAAATTCAAACAGCCATAGTGGCGGTCCTATTTGAGTCACGTAGACTTTTTGTCGGTTTCAAAAATAGATTTTGGTAGATTGGTAGTTTATGCCAGGCGTTCCTCAATTCCGCCAAAATTTAAAAAATATGGCATTGAGCGGGAAGTTTTGGCATCGATAGAATTTAAACGCCGGCAATAAGGACGAGAGAGCTACGGGAAACATTTCTAAATCTCGTCCCTAACAAGGCAACCGGAAGTGGTCACCAAATTATTGCTATTTTTATTACACGTAGATAGGTACCTAACCTACGCGGTGGAATTTCGTCGCAAGGGAAAATCACGCCCTGACTGCGAAACCGATACGAGAGTTTTATGACAAGCTGTAAATTCGAATGTTCGTGAACGTCGAAAAGACGTCTGAGAATTCGTACGAGATCTCCATAAAGCTAGCAGAGCAAAGTCTCCAAAATGGATTTAACGGGTATCAAAATTTTGTGCTTTTTATGTGCTAATTTTGTGCTCCATTGAAAATTTTTGTGCTCTTATCGTTTAGCGGGAAATAAGAAATCAAAAGTGCTCTGCTCTGCCATTTCTGAAAATGAAACTACATAATATTCATATGCTTTTCATGTGCTTCACGAATACGGAACAGCCAAGTCCATATTTTTTTTTATTTTGCCAGATATCGACCCTCAAAAGCCCTCTAAAAAGAGCATGGACCTTTTTTCAGTCTTCTAAAATGAAAGTACACTACATTTGTGTGCTCTTCGAATAGTCAAGAGACAAACCGCTAAAACAAAAATTACTCCACATACCACCCCTAAACTACCCGGAAATGGGGGAAAGGACTATTATTTCGATATCGCAAAATCAAATGATTCCACAAATTTATAACTTTGTTTTTTTTCCGCAAAACAGCACATGAGGGATACAAGCTGGCCTCGAAAATGAGCATGATTCATCTCCTTGATATCGTTAAATCAAATTGAACCACATTTAAGTACTATTTATATGCTCTTGAAAACCTGAACCCCTTAAACGTAAATATTGCGAAAATACCACCCATGGAAGCACCAGCTACTCGATGACAAAAAAGCGGACTACTATTGCGATATAACCAATTATTCTCCGTCAATCTCAGATCTGCCCCATAATTGGTTATATCAAAGTACTACTATAAGGCATTATATGTGAATTTTTTCAGATTTTTGAATTCAACATTTTAGAAAACGCCGTTTTTTTCCAAATTAATATATCTCGGAAACTAGAAGTAACGGAAAAAAATGTCTGTACATCAAAGTTGTAGTTTTCTATCAGCTTTCTAGCGGACGACTTGAAATCATTTTTACGTTCTGGTAACGCTGATTTTTTAACAAAAAAAGGGGGAAATTATTTTTTAAATTAAAATACGGCCATTTTTTTGGCTGAAAAAATTACAGTCTTCCAGTTAGTCTGACGATATCGCAAAAAAATTTCCAGTGTGGCACGGATCGAGATTTTAGGGTAAAAAAATGAAACCACACAAATTAATTTTTTTCACCCTAGAACCTCGGTCCGTGCCACTCTGGCGATTTTTTTTGCGATATCGTCAGACATACTGGAACACTTTGTAATTTTTTGAGCCAAAAAATGACCGTTTTTTAATAAAAAAATAATTTCCCCCTTTTTTGGTAAAAAATCAGCGTTACCAGAATGTAAAAATTATTTCAAGTCGTCCAATCGAAAGCTAACACAAAACTACAACTTTATATACAGACATTTTTATTCAGTTACTTCTAGTTTCCGAGATATATTAAATTGGAAAAAAACGGCATTTTCTAAAATGTTGAATTAAAAATTCTGAAAAAATGCACTTAGAATGCCTAGTACTTTGATATAACCAATTATGGGGTAGATCTGAGATGGTCGAAAAAAGTGCCTAAATTGACAAAGAGTACCTCATATGTAAACGTATTGCAAGTGGGGATAGGAATGGGCAAGTATATAATCACCCTTTAAGGGTATACACGGAATAAAAATACTACTATTACAACTATACTCTTATATCTATGAAATTAAAAAATCAAGACAATGCGAATAAATAATAATAATACACAATAACCAAGTAAAACAATATACCTCTCACGCTTATGAAATAAAAAACCCGAGACACTGAGAATAAACAATAATAATATGTAATATTGTAATTAAATAAATGCAATAATAATCGGGTATTCATAAGGTCAAAAATTAAGACACCGTGAATAAATAATAATGTTTTATAAAAATTAAATAGACATAAGAATTTTACATTCTACGAAGTAATATCGACAATGCGAAATTTTCATACTCAATGATTTATTTATGCGGCACTGCATTCGAAAAACCTCATCGATTGTAGAAACCTCCAAATACAATAATTTCGTAATTTATATCACTATGGATTCGTTTGGCTCGATTGGTGCAATAAAAGAGAGACAGTGAGAGCGAGAGAGAGAGAGAGAGAGAGAGAGAGAGAGAGAGAGAGAGAGAGAGAGAGAGAGAGAGAGAGAGAGAGAGAGAGAGAGAGAAAGCGAATGCTTTTCCATCCACCCAGGACATGCGAAGTACGAGAAAAAAAAATCAGGAAATCATACAAGATCGTAAATCAATCCGCGACTTGTCACGTAAAAATGTCGTTTGACAGGAGACATAAATCAGAGATCTCGGCGGACCGTCATAATTTCTCGGATCCAGCGTCTATTAACGATATCATTGCCGCAACGTTGACGAGCGAGAAAAAGAGTAATTAAGGTTCATTTTTTCTTCAGCATGAAAAAACGAAGTAATTCCAATTTGAATGAAGCACGACGTCACTTCGCTGGCTGTGGGACGGACGATCAGGAAGGGAGACAAAAAGTGAAAATTTGAGTTGTATTGTGGAGTCACAGGGAATAAGTCGAAAGCCTTATCCGATTCTACCACTATTGCTCAACCACTTTACTTATTATTTCTTATTGAATGTACAAAACGTACACTCGGATAAATATATTCTCACGTTTTCTTATCTTGCCGGGTATACACGAGAGAAATTTTCTGCTCGCTCATTCATTGAAAAGGTCCGAACCAATTTTTTAGTCGCTGTTGTACAGGCAAGTTGATATATAATTATATATCTATTTGCTGAGTTAAGGGGGGATTACTTTTAGACGAGGAAAAAACTGGTCATTTTCAAGATTTTTTAAAAAAGAAAGATTTCTTTACCATTTTTGTGACTTATCCGGCTCCAAAATGTCTCGGCTGTCAGACGGCGTGACACGTAGCATCGGCGGGATTGATGCGAAAAAATAACAACGAAGACTTTTCTTTTATTAACCCTCGTACGCAGAATACGAACCAAGAAAAAGTGAGAAATGTTGACAATTGATGAAACGGTACGCTTTCAAACGAAAATATTTAATATCCGAAAAACAAATTTTGCAATTAAAAATATCGTTTTTTTTAATTAAAAAAAATTAGGATCATTTTTGAGACACTGAGGTTACAAAGATTTGTACCAAATTTGATCATAATCGGTCGATTAAAGCTTATTAAAAGTATTAAAGAAAAAGCTACTTACGTTTTGCAATGAAAAAAATGTTTTTTTTTTATTTTCAAAAATATTTAGGTTCATGTTTGAGACGATAAGGTTAAAAAAATTTGTACCAAGCGTGATCAGAATTAGTCGATTAGTTTTTTAGCTAAACGTCACGCCAGTTTTGAAAATGCAGTTTAGAAGACCACCCCATACTTCCGCCATTTTTAAAGATTAATAAAAAATAATAACATGTAACAGCCAGAAGTAGTAATAAAACATACCCTATGTCTTAAAAATGATGACAAAGTCTTTCTTTGAAAAAAAAATAAAATCATGAAAATCGGCAAATTTTTTTTCGCCTAAAGGTATCCCCCCCCTTGCAAATCTAGTTAAATAATGCCACTTAACTGGAAGTAAAGGACGGATTAAATACGAGTAACGTTATAGCGTTCTATGGTAAAGAAAAAAAAACACCATCGTCGAGAGATCAGAATCACAAACTCCTGTTTGGCTTCTCAGATCTATAAATATAAATATAAATATATATATATATATATATATATATATATATATATATATATATATATATATGTTTTTCCTCGTCGTAACCTACCTCATAAAATGTTAATGCTCGTACACACGGCGGAGTGCGGTTCCAGTACCAGCTACACGGTTTACGAGAATATGAATTCCGGTTACCCGGGAAAACAATATCCTGTCCCAGATTCAGGAAAAGTCCGAAAGATCACGAGCACACAATGAGCAACTCGAGTGACATTCCGAGCAGAAGAAACGAGTTCTTTATCAGGCAAAATGAGTACAAATGAAAAAAAAATAAAGGCTCCGCCACGTGGGAAATGGACTCTTTGATTTTTTATTTCGAGCATTTTTCTGTGGTAATCTATGATGGATCGGAGATTCGGTTGAACGAATCAAAATTATAAATCGTATTATTGACCCCGGAGAAATAAACCCAAAGGTGTAAATGATAATTTTTTCCGAAGGAAACAAAGCCAGAAATGAAAATCAATTTTTCCCCGAAAGAAACGAACCCAAAGATGGAATTGAAAAAAAAAATTCGAAAGAAACGAATCCAAAAATGGAATTGAAAAAAATATTCCGAAAGAAACGAACCCAAATATGTGAAGCATATTATCTTTTTCATTTTTCGAAGAAAATGGAATCACTTTGGTCGAGGTTGTTTTTTCTTTTCTTTGGGTTTGTTTTCTCTTTCGTTGACTTTCTTTTGTTTCGGTTTGTTTCTTCTTTCGTTGACTTTCTTTTGTTTCGGTTTGTTTCTTCTTTCGTTGACTTCCTTTTGTTTGGGTTTGTTTTCGAGTAGTTCACTGTGGTAATGCTTAATGGATCGAAGATTTGGTTGTACGAATCGAAATTATCAATCGTATTATTGAATTATCAATTGAATAATACGAAATTGAATAACACTATTGAAATTACCAATCGAATCGAAATGATCAAACATGTAAATAATAATTTTTTTGCAGAAGGAAATAAACTGAAAGCCAGAAATCATTTTTTTCCCGAATGAAACAAACCCAAAAAATGAAAATCGAGTTATTTTTCCAAAAAAAAAACGAACCCAAATGTAAATAATACTATTTCAAAAAAAGTAATTCACTTTTCTTGCATTTGTTTTGTCTTGTATTAATTTTCTTTCGTTTGACTTTATTTTTTCTTCTTTTGATTTTCTTCGGTTTGAGTTTGCTTTTCCTTGTGTGGATTTTCTCTGGTTTGTGTTTGTTTTTACGATTGTATGGATTGATAAATTCCCTCCTGTTTGGTCTTATGTTTGCTGTTCATCATTTGCTTTGTTTGGGTTTGTCCGGGTTTATTTTTGCCTTTGCAAAATTGCTTCAGTTTGGGTTTGGTTGTCGTTTCGTTGATTTCCTCCTGTTTGGCTCGTCGTTAAGGATGTTGAGTCCCTATGAAACATGTTAATGTTAATTGTTCAATAAATAGCTTCTGAATCGTCATGAAATTTTTATACAACCTCCTGAATACTTCATGTAAAAACATACCAAATTTTCAGAATTCTATCATCATTACTTCAACCTCCTTAAGGGTTGAAATAAAAAATGATAAGAAAATTCGGAAAATTTGGTATGTTTTTGTATGAAGTATTTAAGAGGTCGTGTTAAAATTTCACGACGATTAGGAAGCTCGTTATTAAAAAATTAACATTTTGTTAAGAACATTTTTTAAAAGAAATTAAAAAAAAATTATCAATAAACTTCGTTTTGTTTCCGTTGCTTTCAGTATATTGTAGATATTATAAAATTGAGAGGTCAAAAAAAAAACTTATTGCAAAGTTATATCAGTTTCCATAAAACAACATTTAATTTGCGTATGTTAATTGTTCAATAACGAGCTTCCTAATTGTCGTGAAATTTTTACACGACCTCTGAAATACTTCATACAAAAACACCAAATTTTCAGAATTTTATCATCATTTGCGATTTGGGACTCAACATCCTTAAAAAGCATTGACGACCCTGCAGACGAAATTGAGCCAAGAAAAACAAAACTTAATTTTTCCGATCCTACCCTTCGACGTATCGGTGCGAAAATTCGTGATTTGCTCTTAGAAAGCGTTCGAACGTAGCGATAGTACGCACGGTTGATATAGAATCTCCGCTGGAATGAAGTTGGACGAGAGATCCTCAACGAGTCGTGCGCGCATACTCTGGGAGTGAACTCCACAAGGCGATCGGAGAGTGCACACACATCGTGTGTGCGCCAGTGAGGAGCAGGGGACAAGAGAAGCGAGAATTCGCAGGCGAAGCAATTTTGCGCTACTGTAAGCCGAGTTTCTCGTCTAACTACGCCAAGTTGTACTCGTCCATAGGTAACATTGCACCTGGTAATTATCCCGTGGGACTGACGAGAAACTGCGAGAGACAGCGAGAGGGAGAGAGAGAGAGAGAGAGAGAGAGAGAGAGAGAGAGAGAGAGAGAGAGAGAGAGAGAGAGGGAGCGCAACGAGTTACAACGAGATTTGCTTTGTACACGTAAAATCCACTCGACATTGCGTCGCCTCTTGCAGCTCCGTCTACGCCTCTTGTACAAGAAGAATGAATTATTATCAGCCTCGATCGCCGTTAAAGCGAAATAACAGTTCACGAAGTATTTTTCTCCACGTATCGACGATGAAAGAAAAATGAAGAAATGCACAAACCGAGACGTGTCCAATTGCTCATTTGAGGAAGAAAAGTTTGAGCGAACGACGGTAGTGGCTGTGGATTCGACATTGACGAGGGACAGTACTTGGATGGGTGACCGCACGGCCGAAGCTCGTGCGCTGATTACCAAGCGATAGACAGTTTCACCGTGTTTTCCTTACCTAAACCGAAGCTGAATAAAAAAAATATAGCCGTCCGTATACGAGTTTCGGCCAGTTGCCCTGTGACCTCGTGGAAGGGCGTGGGGTGTTCATCAGGAGCGGCGGGCGACACCATTCTCGAGGGATCTCTGAGGAACCGGAAGTAGTTGAGTGACAAATTGGGGGTAAAAGTGAAGGGATGCTAAAAGCCGTTAGCATCCCTTCCCATGGGTCGTTAGAAACAAAAACAAGAAGTACCACACATAAATGTCACTTCCATTTCCATGTCGAATGATACCCCGTGTGCAGCACGCGTTTCCCCATATCGCGGAAGAAGAATTCGAAAAAATGTCCAACGTCGTAAGAAAGCCAGGGGGATTTTGAGAAAACTTAATTTCGCAAACAAAATATACGGGCAAAAAAGGGAAAACGGACAGTCGCGGATTCCACGTACGTTGAGAAAATGGAGCTGATAAATCGTGGGGGAAAGAAAATAAATGGTTCGCCGCAGAGCTCCGTAAAAACTGTCGAGGATCGTTGACGAGATAGGAACCGGGACAAGATGAGGGATAAAGGGTGAGCGGATGGAAAAGAAAGGAGCGAGATGTAACTGTGGTATACGATGAAGAGGGAGGGGAAATGCGGAGCAATGAAGGAAAAATTGGAATGTAGAGCGAGGAGAGAGCAAGCGGCAAAGGATTTTGTAGGATGTCAAAGAAATTCATTTCTTTTTTTTCTTTGACCTGTGACAGGACACACGAACAAGTTAAATAGTCTGTGCGGCGAAGGGAACGCGTTTGTTACTCTCTCTCTCTCTCTCTCTCTCTCTCTCTCTCTCTCTCTCTCTCTCTCTCTCTCTCTCTCTCTCTCCCTCTCTCTCTCTCTTCTCTCTGTCTATGGTGTCTCACAACGACGTTCGTAAGTCAACAGAGCCTTTTCTCGTATGCAAGTTGCGTCGTACTCTTCTCCGTTTCTATCGGGACACTTTTCCCCTCTTGTTAGCCTGCTCGCGCAAAGTCTTGTTATTCCAGTCGCATCCCTTCCCAAGAAGCTTCCCGCCTGTAGGATTCACCGTACCCGAGACTTTGTAATTCTCTGCTGCATTTAAACGTACAGCATTGTCATATACATGTATGAGAGAACGACACTTTTATCTGTAAACGATTATCCAAACGTCCTTCGCGCGTTCGTCGGAGCGACAGTCTGAATTCTGAATGGTGACGAACGATCGAAACTGTGCTGGAGATCGTCATTCTCAGCCAGTGGCTTCACCCGGCAGTAGAAGAATTTTTATACTCGGTCGTGTAAGCCTTCGTTGATTTAGCGAAAGAACGAATCTGCTTAGGCATCAGGGCGAGCGGAACAATACCCAAACATCAAATGGAACTCTCAAGCTTCTGATGTCAGAGGTTCTTGTGTTTTTCTATCCTCTCTTCCCTAAACCACCTGGAAGCATCATTGGATCGATTTACGATGAGGGAGGATCAAGCTCTCGACTTGATACGTTTAAAGCCACGTTGATGATCATTTGCATCATCAATGTCTTCTGCATCATCAATGTCTTGTCGTTCACGATCTCTGCCCAATTGGCCGAACCTGTTGCAGGGCGAGCAGAATTAATTCAAACAGAATCTGAATGTCGCAAAACCCAAACAGCCTTGGTCTCAAAGCTGTTGGAAGTCCAAGCTGAATGGGCAATTCCTAAGCCCAGATATTGCAGTCAAGCTCAATGAAAACGCCAATAAGAAATGTCGAGCAGAGATCATTGGGTATCTTCATGAAATAGTGATATTTGCCGTTACAGGGAAATCAGATGCAAGAACAGAGGCAGGAGGGCAACGCGCGGAATTTCCAATCCCAGGAAACGTACTCGTAAGTATTTGTTCGCCGGAAGATACTCGATCGTGACAATTGTGAGAGCGGCATTGAAATAGCCATGCTTCCTTTTAAGATCAAGTTCCACGGGAGCGGTGCCGAGAACGGGCAAGAACGATGAAGAAAAGACAAAGACCCTGTCCAGAACGTATCATACGATCAAGGACATGATCTCGAGTCGTTTCGGGCCTAGCAGAAAGGACGTGGAGCCCGAACCGGAAGTCAGCCTCAACAATGTTACGGAAGAGCTTAGAAAATCTAGCCGCAGCATAAACGAGGAAGAGGCGAAGAAGAAGGAGAGCATTTACGGAAAGCCGCGTGCGCAGGATCCTACCGTCATCAACATGCAACAATATTCGAAGAATACTTATGGTAAGCGGTGTGTTTTTTTTTTTACGTCGCATCCTCCGCATTGATTCGTGTTGTTGTCGACACACCTGACGAAACGTCAAATCATCCCAACAATCGTATCTGCGCCAAGCCCACAGGCACTTTGCACACACACGCACGCACACACGCGAACAAACCGCAATCACGTGAGAAATTCATACGTACACCTGTGCCATGAGACTCGCACTTTGCTTATCCCGGGCCAGATTCACACGCGAGTTGTACGCAAGAAAAAGAGCGAGGCTTCGTCATTTATTGTTGTTTTTTTTTTCGTTCTCACCATATTCCCTGCACAATCGAATCCAACTGCCTGGCACAGATTGATCTTGACGTAACAACAAGGCTTATGCAATACGCGAACTTTCGTAAAATTTCGCAAAGGAAAGTTCCGCACCTCGGCTATGATCCATTACTTGAAAATCACAAGGAAAAGTGCAGAAAATACTTACCGAATACCTAAATTAAAGCGCTATTCGGTGATCAGATCCCAGTACATTTGCAGATTCTCCGCAAACAACTCCCTCGACAATAGTCCTCGAGTAAAGTCAGTGCAAAACGAAAAGGAGCCTACTTACTATCGAAGTGACGAGCGCTCGATCAACAATAACATCGTGTTATTTTGGATAAAGCATCCCGCTATGAATACAAGTTACCTCAATGACTGTCCAGGTCAGTACGGTCAAGCCTACGGTTATCCGGGTGTGCAACAAAACATACCACTACCCGGACAGCTTCAAACGGCTCCGCAAGTCCTCCAGCCGAATTTGCCAGGACAGAGTGCTCAGCTTCACGTTACCCATATCACACCACCGGGTGGAGTCCAAACCGTTCATCAGACGCAGGTCTCGAATTTTGGGCAGTCGGCTGCTGGCGGCGGCCAACAGATACAAACCCCCAATCGAGAATACCTGGTGCCGCCTCCAGGAGGAATGACGACGCAGTCCTTGCATCAGAACATGCACCAGGCTTCCGTGACGAACCAGGTAAGGATTCGCGTGAGCCGTGTATGATCTTGCAACCGAATTACGTAACTCCACCGATTTTAGAGTCAAAATCCACCGGTGAACAAGCACGGATTGCCGATGCAACCGGCCACCATGCCACCACCGAGCAGTCTTCAGCAGGCGAACAACCAGTCCTACCAGAGTCCCCAGCAGCTGATTCACCAGAATCAAATGCATCAGAGTCCAAGATTCTCGCAGCAACACGTGCAGAACATGCATCAGAGGCAGCTCATACAGCAGATGCAGCAGCAACAGCAGCTCGGGGTTGGTCAGCAAAGTCCGCAGACCGCTATGAGGACGAATCAGCAGCAGTCGCACTTCCCCGTTGGAGTCACTTATCAGCAGTATCAACAGGCGAGGCAGCAGCCAATGTCGCGTTCGCAAATCGACCTGCCCAGCACTTCGAGGCAGAGCCTGGACTTAAGAATTGGCGGCCAGGAGATGTACTATCACTACGCCCAGAACCGAACGAGATACTCCGGTCATCAGGCTTACATGAAGAGCGAGGTGAACAACCAAGATGCTGACTTTCAACGGCGGAATTCCGCCAAGTATATGGAGAAGGCTGTCTCGCAGCCTCAGCTCTGCTACGACGACGAGAAAAACCCCAACGACTCTCGCAGGGCTATGGACAAGGATGAGGTCGTCAAGGGTGTGCCGGTGGACTCGATGTCCACGGAAAAGTACGAGATCACCGTTGAGGAACGAACCTTCGAGTTCGGCAGAAAGGGATCGCAGCGACAACATAACGAGGAGCTCAGACCGGAGACGAGTTTCGGAGTGCGTCGGGACGACTTGAGATCATCAAAAAGGGACCCCACGAGCGGGGAATATCACCAATCAGATGGAAGTCCCGACACCAAGGATCTCAATGGGGTGCAGAGGAAAATCGAGGAAATACAGAAGAGAAACGAGCACGACCCATCAAGCTCTTCCTACGGGCTCAGAATGCCAAAGGACACGATCGAGGTGGATGCTTCCAAGTTGATGGGTCAGAAGAATCACGGCCACGTGAACGAAGTTGCCAAGAAGATCGAAGAGGGCGCAAGGAGACTCGACAATGCGTGTGGCGGTCAAGAGAGAAACGGTCCCCCGAAAATGGACTCCAGAAAAGACGAACTGGAACACGGTATGTCCAGGCTGAAACTACAGAACCAGGGCTCTGGCTCGGACTATGACAAAGCGGGCCAAAGCTCGTCGAATGTTGACTCGGGAAGAGGCTCCGCCGTTTATTCCAGTGGAAGACGACCAGCTCCCGAAGATCAGAGTCATCCTCCAGGTTGGTTCAATCTCCGCGTACAAAAAAACTCTTCCTATCAATGTCCAGCAACCTAAGCAGCCTTTTTCGATGCTTGTCAATTTTCCGCACCCCCTTGTCAACAGGCCAGGATTCGGAATGGGTCGACATAGTGGAATCCGAGCTGAGGAGCATACTCGAGCCCAGAGACGTACCAGCAATGGCACACTCGACCCTCTCCGAGAGCGTTTCCTCGGTAACTCCACCATTGCCACCTTTGTCGCCTCGCGGCAGCCCGAGGACATCTAGAAATCGATATTCAGCCAGGTGAGCATATTTGATGTTAGCCCGGAAGTTGTCTCGGACAAACGGCCACTGAAGGTTCGGCAAACTTCCGAAAGTTCCACTTGAAGCTCCGTTCAAGTGGAAAATAGTATATATCCCCGCGAGAATAGAATTTCAAAGTAAAAAATGGCTTCATGCGTCTGTAACCGTGTCGAAAAAAATTGCGCTGGAGGAAACTTTATTTCCTGTAAACTGTACAAGAGGAATAGAGATGCCGAACATTTTCTTGTAACGTTGCACATTTTTGTATCTAGCACGACGATTCTAAACCCAAACAGACCCATACGCATTCATTTTCCATAAAATGTGCAAGAGGGATGCCTAGTTTATTTTTTGCTAACGTTGCACATTTCTGTAGCTTGCCCTACGGTTCCAAACCCAACTACAGCGAGTATGCAAAGAACGGTGACAAGAGGAGCTTTCCCAGTGGGTCGAAGCATCGCGGTGGTTCAACCTCGAAGAAGGACGCTGCTAAAAAATTCTCTCACCGTGAGTCCATATGCCTTATAGAGCAATTGCATTTTGTCCCCAGCCTTCCTCCGCTCTGTGGATCGAAATAAGTCCATTGATTCCTCCTGTTTGTAGTATTCGGTGTTGAAGCCGGTGATCTCACGTCGACCACAACGGGCCTTGATTTGGATTCGATGCTCGATCGCAGCGACTCAGATTTGAGCACGAACGACGCTAGGACGATCAGAAAGCAGCTGGAAGGCTTGGAGAATATGTACAGCGAGGCAAGTACACTTTTGCTGAAGTAACGCAAAATTACGATCAATAACGAGATACGATGCAGACGAGAGCTCTGCATTGACATCGCTAATCAATCGGGCAATGGGTACTTCCCAAATGCTTCGGCTGCGGGCTTGGTGGTTCAGTACCCACTTTGGAAAGTTAACGTCCTTCACGAATCCGCTGAGTAGGTGTTGAAGAGGTTGCGAAGGTCTGGATATGTCCGGGAAAACTGAGTGTTCCGTGCAGTAGAGTAGTGTTGAGTGCAACAGGTCAAGACTTTCTCAAAATCTAACTGAACTACTATTACAATTCTAGAACCAGACCTGGACCTGACTTTACGAAGATTATTAGGACGTTGAATAAGTTCTCGCTGTTTTCCAACAGATGACGTTACCAGAACTGCGTACGTGTAGTTCAAGATGGTAACGCATCTGTAACGAAGTACTATAAGCAAACGTGTAATTAAGAATATGTCATTGCGCCGAAGTGTAAGCAGCTTTTGTTTGAACATGTCAAATTTCGTGTCAAAAAGTGAAATTTTACTGCGTTACTTAATTTTTTAAAGATCTGTAGCTGAAGTGCACAGAAATCTTGCCAAGACTTACGGCGGCCA
Organism: Ophion costatus; assembly: GCA_951751655.1. NCBI lineage: Eukaryota > Metazoa > Arthropoda > Insecta > Hymenoptera > Ichneumonidae > Ophion > Ophion costatus. The sequence continues at coordinate 5,882,834 of OX632360.1, read as the reverse complement.
TGCTCGATTGGAAACAACATGCAGAGAGGGGTCCAGACGCTTAAATAATGACGATTTTGATGTGTAGAATTGGAGGCATTACTTCATGAAGACTCATGTCAGACGCTAGTAGAACTTGCAGAATCATTAGGAGTTGATTGCACAACAGTTTGAAAGCATTAGGAATTATTTGCACAACGTTTGAAAGCATTAGGAATGATTTGCACAACGTTTGAAAGCATTAGGATTGATTTTTCAAAATAAATTTTCAATCATTGCACAACGTTTGAAAGTATTAGGAATGATTTTTCAAAATAAATCTTCAGTTTTCACGAACAAAAACACCGTTAACTGATCCAACATCCGAAAAATTGGCATCTTGGAGAACCAGGCACAACAGGATAATCCAATCTGTTAACCTGTCGAATCTATCATTGTTCAGGTTCTGAAGCTACTCGGTGGCAGCGTCAAGAAGAGGCGAAAGACAAGGGGGCTGGCGAGTTACGGTTCGGTGTCGTCGTTGCCTACATCTTCCGTTTCCTCCAGGCCTGTCGCCAGACACCACGACAAGAGACGGTCTCACGTGATTGACGATCGAATGAAGAAAGCCAAGGATGTTAAGGTGAACCATCAAAGAGCAATGTAGCAGAAACAGAAACCGCAAAGTGGTTGCGCGAGAGAACGATTGGACACATCGATGGTGACACATTCGTCAATGGCAATTTATCCTTCTTTCAGAGTATTAACAAGCGTTTCCAACGTCTCGAGTCTCACGTCGTGACTCTAGCAAGATCCGTAGCGCATCTCTCATCTGAGATGCGGACACAGCATCTCATGATTCAGGTAATCTTATTCTTATCAGATGCAAATCACGTGTTTCCATTTGTCAATTGACAGCGGGTTTCTCTCTCTCTCTCTCTCTCTCTCTCTCTCTCTCTCTCTCTCTCTCTCTCTCCCTCTCTCTCTCTCTCCCTCTCTCTGCCTCTTTTGAGGCAGTGTCTGAGTCTTATAGGTTTCCAAATGACATCTGGTCTTCCCACTTACAAAACGACATCCAGTCTTTCCAGCTCCCCAATAACTTCTGGTCTTTTTAGTTCTCAAACGACTTTTTGTCTTCCCAGTTCCCAATCATATCTGGTCTCCTCAGTTATAGACATATGGGGCTTTTCAGTTTCCAAATGCCAATTGGTCTTCTCATTTTCCAAATGTCTCTTGGTGTTTGATGTTCTCCAATTATATTTATCTGTTCTTTTTAGATCTTAAACGACTTTTGGCCTTTCCAGTTCTCAATCACATGTAGTTTTTACAGTTGCTAAATGTCTCTTGGTCTTTTCAGCTCCCAAATTATGTCTGGTCTTTGCAGTTCCCAAATGACACCTGGTCTTTCCAATTTTCGAAGGACATCTGGTCATCCCAGCTCCCAAATAACTTTAGGTCTTTTTAGGTCCCCAATAAAGTATAATCTTCTCAGTTTCCAAATGCCACCTGGCCCTTTCAGTTCCCAAGTAACTTCTGGTCTTTTTGGTTCCCGAATGGTCCGAACTTCTCAGGATCCAAATGGCAGCTGGTCTTTCCAAGCCCCAATTGATTCCTGGTCCTTCCAGTTCTCAATCACATCCGGTCTTCTCAGTTCCCAAATGACATCTGGTCTTCCTAGTTCCCAAAAGATACTCGGTGTCTCTTTCTCTCTGCCTTTCCAGTTGCCAAATGTCTCTTGGTCTTTTTAGCTCCCAAATTGTGTCTAGTCTTTCCAGTTCCCAAATGACACCTGGTCTTCCCAATTCCCACACGACATCTCGTCTTTTCAGTTCCCAAATAACTTGAGGTCTTTCCAGTTCCCAAATAACTTGAGATCTTTTTAGTTCCCAAATAAAGTCTGATCTTCTCAGTTTCCAAATGACACCTGGCTCTTTTAGTTGCCAAATAACTTCCGGTCTTTTTAGTTCCCAATTAAAGTCTGATCTTCTCAGTTCCCAAATGACACCTGGTCTTTCCAGGAATCAATTGGGTTTCTGGTCCCTCCTGTACTTATCCACTTCTGGTCTCCTCAGTTCCCAAATGACACTCGGTGCCTCTTTCTGTCTGCCTTTCCAGTTACAAAATGTCTCTTGGTCTTTTCAGCTCCCAAATTATGTCTAGTCTTTCCAGTTCTCAAAAGACACCTGGTCTTCCCAATTCCCAAATGACATCTCGTCTCTCGAGTTCACAAATAACTTGAGGTCTTTTTGGTTTCCAAATAAAGTCTGATCTTCTCAGTTTCCAAATGACACCTGGTCTTTCCACGAATCAATTGGGTTCCTGGTCCTTGCAGTTCTTAATCACATTTGGTTCTCCTCAGTTCCCTAATGACTCTGGTCTTTCTAGTTCCCAAACGACACTCGGTGTCACTTTCTCTCCGCCTCATCCTCGGCACTGTCTAATCGCAAGCGCCACTGAAAGCTCTCGGGACTCATGATCGCACGTGATTTAATAGGAAATGGAGAACATCCGAGGGGAAATAGCTGCGCTGCGAACGCAAACGAGCATGGCCATGGTGAGATCGCAGTCACAGCCGTTGATCAAAGATTCCGAACTTCCGGCACTCTCGAATCCCTCGAGAGTGAAGAAGTTGACGAAGTTCTTTGGGACCGAGCCACCGCTCATACGACTTTTTCTTCGCGAACTCGGCTACGAGGTGAGATTCGGGGCAATGTCAATCGATACGTGGTGCGCCTATTGGCGAATAAAAATAATCCTTTTGTCCACCTAAATTCTAAATGCTTTCTCAGGCATGGTCGTTTATTTTGGAAATTCACTTATTGGGCTTGTTTGGGTTGGTCCGAGGCTGTTTTGAGCGCGTCATTTTCATTAACATCAACTTCAAGTTACCTCACAATCACCCTATCCTGTTTTCCGAAATTTAACTACCGGATGGTATAACTTATTTGGGCTCGTTCGGGATCATTTTGAGGCAAACATTTTTTGAGAAAAAAAAATGATAAATTCTTTTTTATCGCCTTCAACTTTGGCCATCTTCTTCGACATTTTTTTCTATTTCGGAAATTCACATTCGTGAATTCGATGGTATAACAATCATTGCAAGATTTAAAAAAAAAATCATCACAAGGTTGAAAAAATAAAAGATTAAAAAATAATAATTGAGGCAAACATTTTTTGAGAAAAAAATTGATAAATTATTTTTCATCGCCTTCAACTTTGGTCATCTTCTTCGACATTTTTTTTTGCTATTTCGAAAATTCACGTTCGTGAATTCGGTGATATAACTCATCATTGCAAGATTTTAAATGACAAGAGTAATTACAAGAGAGCGATTACAAGAAAATTACAAGAGAAAAAAACGTTCTTCGACATTTTTTTTCTATTTCGGAAATTCACATTCGTGAATTCGACGATACAGCAAATCGTTACAAGATTAAAAAAATAAAATGCACCGTTTTTTTTTACCAGCATCAACTTTTGATATCTTCTAGCCATCCTAATTTGTTTTTCAGAAATTTTACTGTCGGTTACAATAATTCGTTTCGGTTCGAATGAGTCCATTCAGGATCCTTTTGAACCCTCATTTTTTTGTTAAATGAAAAACCTACGTTTTTTTAGATAAACTCGAGCCCCAAATACTACGAACGTATTTTTTTATTTTTTCACTTTCGAAGCTTAGTCGTCGAGACTCGATATTTTAAGGAACAAAAAAAGACCCGAGACGGTGGATCGTTTCAGAAATACGCCGCGGCATTTGAGAAGGAAAAAGTTGGTATGGTCGAGTTGCCTTACCTGAGCGAGGATAGACTTCAGAAAATGGGCGTCCCACTTGGGCCCAGACTGAGGATTCTACAAGAGGCGAGAATATCCGTTTGCAAAGACCCCGTCTACGTCGTTTGAGCTCGTACGCGTCGACGATCAAGCAATTGGACCTCGACGAGTTTCTCGGCGAGGTCGACAAAACCGCGATAAACGGCATTAACGTTGAGACTTCGGTAGGTCAAAGTATTTTTTTTTTTTCATCATCTCGATCGACTGTTCCTGCAACTTCGAGGATCCAAAATAGTGCATCAGTCAAACGACATCCTGCTTCCGGACAAAAGCCGAAAAAATAAAATCCCGCAAGAACAATCGAATACCGATTTTTGTCAATATTTTAACAGCCAGGAAATCGATTTTTTTAATCAAATCAAGGAACACAGGAAATGGCTCAATTTACCAATTCAACGGAGGACTGTGACCACTGTGACGGGCCAAAAAAGACGTTTCTTTCCGAATTTTTTTGGTATAGTAAATATATTATTTAGGATTTGGAAAAAAAGCATATTGTTAAGCATACCTTGAACTTACTTCGTGTAAATTTTGGTTGAAAAAATTAAAAATTATCAATAAATAAAAAAATTTATAGAAAATGCGGTCCACCGGCCGGATCGATAGCTTGACAGTGGTTGGTCTAAAAATAAAAATCAGAAATATTTATAACCTACATAAATGTCGTTCTCTTTGCAGGTAGCCGTTTTTTTCGAAAAAAAATTCACAAAAAGGCAGGTGTTCGAATAAAAAGTTTAATTTTGACGCAATTTTTACTTATATTCGGGGGCTTCAAAAATACTAAATTTGGAAAAAAAAGTCAACGTGCAACGATAGTCACTGCAATTGCGGAAATTTTAGTTTTTTGACATTGAAAACCGAACGATCATAGTTAGAGTTATGATTCCGGCCAGATCGAGAAAAGTCGTTTTGAAAAAAAAACGCGATCGACACCAAATCGTTCGTAACTTGGTCAATTTTCAATATCCTAACTAGAACATTTTTTTCAAATATTTTGATACACGTATACTTCGAGAAAATGCCAAAAAAACGATTTTTTCGACTCGTCACAGTGGCGTGTCGCCTTTGAAGAAAACAGCATTACAATCTTGATCGCACGAAACAAAACGAAAACAACAAAAATTATCATTAATTAGTTTAATCGAGAATGAACATCCGAGACTTTTTATCAGGTAAATTATTTATAAAACGCTGCGTCTTAATTACTATAGAAAACGTACCTTACATCCTTACTTTTAATTATTTATGTATTTTATTGTGTAACGAAAAAACAGAGTCGACAACGATCGAATCAAGAGAGTACTGAAGATCTCGACGGACAATTTTCTTTTTTCTCTTCTCTTCGTTTATTTTCTTTACACGTTAACGGAAACGAAGTATCCACTGACAATCCACACAAATCGAGAAAAAATAAATAATAAATAATTTAAAGAAAAAAAAAGAAAAAAATAATGTATTGATTGCCAAAGAGACTCTGCGACGAAGACCACAAAACGAGTCTATCGTCTCAACGTCGATAGCTACCAAAGAATCGATTATCCCTTTACTCCGCCGTATCACGGGACCTTTGGTTTGTTTTCGATATATATATATATATATATATCTAACGTTTTAGCCTGCTTAAACTGCCGAAAAAATGAGAATAAAGATTCTATAGCCCATTGCATGAAAATAAATAAATAATCTGCCGAATTCGTCTCGACTTTTCTACACTTTAATCTTTCCGTGCGATACAACAAAATATTTTATCCGGCTCTCTATGTGTTCAGTTATATCAATATTGTACAGCATCAATAAGAGTTGATATTATTATTATTATTATTATTATTATTATTATTATTGCATTTCGTTTAAAACTTCACTGGAGTGTAATTAGTATTTGTACGATCGTATATATAATATATATATATATATATATATATAAATGGATGTATATAAATATATATCCATATATCCTGCGTTGTTGATATGTGTATGCAATAAATGGTTCAAGAACGTTTCGAAAAGAAAACCAAATATTTTGCTTGCTGAAAATTAAACCCCGACGAGTGACCGTATTGGTAAATAAATCGAAAAATGAAGTTACTTGAAAAGACTCATTAAGGGGGGAGATATAATTGACCTTAAGGCGAGGATAAAATTGCTGATTTTTAGGAGTTTATTTTAAAGAAAAGATTTTCTCACCATTTTTGACACTTGGGGTATGTTTTGTTACAACTTTTGGTTGTTACGTGGTATTTTTTTTTAGTCTTTAAAAATTGCGGAAGCATGGCACAGTCTTCTAATCGGATTGCGGCGGATGTTGTCAGACGCCGTGACACGTAGCGTCAGCGGGATTGATCTGAAAACAATTTAACGAAGATTTTTCTCCCTTCAACACTCGTACGTAGGATATGAACCAAGAAAAAGTGAGAAGTGTTGAAAATTCATGAAATAGTACGCTTTGAAACAAAAAGATTTAATTTTCCGGAAAAAATGGTTACGTTTTGCAATAAAACAATACTTTTTTTTTCATTTTCACAAACATTTAGGGTTAAGGTTATAAAGATTTATACCAGATTTCATTAGACTCGGTCGATTAGTTTTTTTTTTAGTTATACTCCACGCCAGTTTTGAAAAGGCAGTTTGAGGGGGGATTGTCTTTTTTTTTTCAAAATTTACCGCTTTTTGGGAATTTTTTTGTGAAGAAAGTATACAACGGAAAACTTGTGAAACTTGGCATATAGTTTTATTGATCTGTTTACTACATACAAAAAAATTTTTAAACAATTTCATCAAAAAATCCGCCTCCCACCCCCCTCGACGCGCGATGGTCCTTTTTTGATGGTGTGCACGATTACAGCCTTCACGTTCATCCTGCAACAAAAACCCAAAAAGCATTTTACTTTAGACACATATAGCTATCGTTCGATGAAGGGAAAAAAAAAAAATTGACGATTTGGTGACGTTTTGAACTTGAAGTATCGATTTTTCGAAAAAAATTGATCGATTTTTTGTTATAAATAAAAAACTATTAAACGTATTGCTTTTTTGCTTCATCAAACGATAGCTATATGTGTCTAAAGTAAAATGCTTTTTGGGTTTTTGTTGCAGGATGAACGTGAAGGCTGTAATCGTGCACACCATCAAAAAAGGACCATCGCGCGTCGCGGGGGGTGGGAGGCGGATTTTTTGATGAAATTGCTTAAAAAATTTTTTGTATGTAGTAAACAGATTAATAAAACTATATGCCAAGTTTCACAAGTTTTCCGTTGTATACTTTCTTCACAAAAAAATTCCCAAAAAGCGGTAAATTTTGCGAAAAAAAAGACAATCCCCCCTTAAGAGACCATACCTCCACCATTTTTAAAAATTGGTAAAAAAATAACATGTAACAGCCATAGGTAGTAATAAAGTATACCCTATGTCTCAAAAACGGTGAAGAATTCTACCTTTTGACCCTTCCTTGACACACTTATATTTGGCCACGGGTTCGACACACTGGGTCAATTTGACCTGGCTAGTACTTCATCCACTTGCCCTTAACTAGCCCTCGGTAGGTTAAAAAAAAATCCGGGATACACTTAAAACATCCCTCAATATGTCTGCATAATTAAAATTCGGAAAGCATAAATTGTAATGTTTGTAAAAAAAAAGTATCAAAAACTTTCAATTTTGGAAGAGAGTATTTCATTCGAAACTCGCCTGGGTCAAAACGACCAAGTGTGACAAGAAAGAGTTAGAAAAAATAATGTAAATCAGATGATTTTTTCCAGCCTAAAGATATTTTTCCCTTTAAACCTACACTCAGCTCATGAACTGTTTTTTCAATAAACGATTCACGGACGGTGTGAGAAATATTTTAAGCCTTGGAGCTGGAAATCCTAATAAATATGTCTATAATTAAAAAAAAAAACAGGACAAAGTGCAACACGAAATTTTCCGCTCATTTTTGGAAAATCGAAAAATATTGGATTTTTGGGGAGGGAAAAAAGCGCCCGCGTCGAAATTTTCACGAAAGTTTCCGTCTTCGATCGCGGTCACTAGCCAACGAACCGCGAGTTCTTCAATTGGATAATCGTTATGTGTATATTACACGCAGCACGCATGGTGTGTATAGCTAACTATTTTTCCGATGCGTAAGCGCTAAGTAAGGGAGTATGATCTGTTTTCGCATTGGCAAGGCGAGGGGAAAACGAAGAGGAAGAGCGAGAGAGAGAGATAGAGAGAATCGTGTTTCATTTCGGATGCGGAAGGCCATTATCGTGTAATTGTGTTCTTCATTGTCGTAATTGAAACAGGATTAAACAACGTCTTTTTCAAGTCTAGTATACTTTTTCAAGTATAGTTGAAAAGTATAAGCAGTAATTTTGAAAGATATTAGTAACAATATTTTATATAAAGTTACTCGATAAATATAAGTTTGAAAAACGATTACGTGAAGTTACATAACAATAATTATTGTTATATGAATATTAATATAACTATTATAATACTATATATAATATATTTTTTATGAATAATGATTATAGTAAATGCACAAAAATAATGAAATATTCAATATCGATATTATGATTAATTGATGTATTCATTTTATATTAATCATTAATCTATATATCACGTCAATATTATTTTTCATTGTAATAACCATTACTTAACTATTATCATGTTATTCTTTCATATGTAACTTTGTATGATTTAATTCGAACATAATTTTTTGAATGATAATTATAGTAAGAAAAATAATGAACAATTCGAGGTCAATATTGTGATTAATTGTAATATTAATTTTATATTAATCATTATGCAATATATCATATCAATATTATTTTTCATTGTAATCATCATTATTTAACTATCATTATGTTATTTTTTCGTATATAACTTTATACATAGTATAATTCTTCATATTAGTATTATTATTTAATTATTAATATAACTTTCGTACGATTGCAATACAACTATTCTTTTCACACAACAGCCATAGTGACCGTACGACAAGAACACCGTAAGTATCGTATGTTTTACAAATAATGACTATTATCCATGAAATAATATTTATCACAAGAATATAAAAGATAAATTAAATATTACGGTCGACATTCATCAGGGCTCCTCCAATATTGACCAGTATTGACTTGCAGGCCTAGCTAATTTGCTGGACATGACAAAAGTATCGTAATTCGTCGTTTTCTTTTTTTTATACTCTTATGTATAAAGACAACATTTTGAAACCACTCGCACAAATTTTAATGACGAAAAATCTGTCCCAAAAATTCCCAAGCTCTTTACAGTCTTTTATTTCATTTGGGGTAGAAAGTTATTCCAAAAACATTGCAAATTAGATCAAGCCCAAGGAGCAAAAAAAATTGCCGTTGTTATTTTAGATTTCGTTTGCACAAAGTTGATTTTAATTTTATTATTTTCAACATCTTCAGGAAATGTTTTTCATACGAAAGATCCGTTCCGGAAAGATCCAAGCTCGTTCCAGTCTTTGATTTCTTTTCAAGTGAAAAGTTATTCCAGAGATATTGCAAATTAGAACAAGCCTTAAAAGTAAAGTAAATCCCAAGTGTTTTTTGGGGAGGGTTGCTCGGATGAATTTAGTTTAAATTTTTCAATTTTTAACTTTTTCAGTAAACGTTTTTCGTACAAAAAATTCGTCCTGAAAAGGCCCAAGCTGGTTGCGGTTTTTTATTTTCGGAGTAAAAAGTCATTCCAGCAATATTGCGGTTTGTAACAAGCCCGACGAATAAATCTCAGTTGTTTTTTGGGCTTCTTCGGACGCATTTAATATTATTTGAAAAGTTTTCTTTGATTTCTTTCGGAGTAAAAATTTATTCCAAAAATATTGCAAATTCAAACAATCCCGAGAAGTAGTAATTTCCGGTTGTTTTCGAAAAAAAAAAATACTCTACTCGACGATAATATTAAAAATCCGTATACGACAATACGAGTCGCCAATTTTTTTCGTCATTAGTCCCCATTGATTTCGATCTGTCCGTGCGGCTCCGCACAGTTTCATGAGGAAATGCACAATTTAACAATTGTGCCCAATTATTTTTTTCTATCTGTCTCGCGTGTCTTTGATTAGCGGCTACGCGATCATGCGAGCTCAGATGGACCGCGTCGGAAGATCGTGCTCTTGTACACGTGTCGAGGCAACTTTTTCTCGACCTCTCGAAAGTTTTATGTTCTTGCAAAACGTGTAGACGATTCCTTTTTTTTTCTCCGCGACATCTTGTCGAACCGCTCAATCTCCTGTCCCGTCGAAGATAACTGTGCAAGATCCGAAGGGAGTGAAGAGATTTTTTTTTGTTGCCGAGTTCGACGATTCGCGCGCATTTAGTGCCGTCGGGTAAGCGCAGCTGGCTGGTGCTTTTAGGGTCAAAGTTCTCGCGCTTGTCGCGATAAAACACTATAATCTCAGTTTGTCGATATTCCAGGAAAAATTTTGCAACGGGGATAAAAAATATAGAGCTTCTTGGTGATGAGCGTTGAAGTAAAAAAAAAAGAAATCGTCACTCGTCGTCGCGATTGCGAACGATTTCTATCCGAAAGAAATTGCTCTGTGACATTGTGCAACAATGTCACTTCGTTCATTCGAGAATTATCGAAAAAATATTCGTGCACGCTAATGACTGATAAAAAAATTGAGAAATGTTACGATCAACGGGCTACGTCTACCTGGGTGGGTAAAAAATTGCATTTTCCGAAAATATTTCGATTCGATAGTATCAATTTATGTTCCCTGAAAACTTCATTGAAATATTCTTAAAATGGAATGAGCTACAGCTTGCAACGGTCAAACGTCAAACGTCAAACTTTAAGGGGTTACCCCCACTTGCGATTTTGAAAAAATCGATTTTTTATTGCATTTTTTTGAAGTATAAGTATCTGAAAATATGTCCTGAAAATTTCAAGTGGATCCGAACAAAATTGACTGAGATATGAGCGTTGAAAGAGAAGAATCCGTGAATTGAAGAACTGAAATTGAAACTTTAAACGCGTTTTTCTCAAAATGGCATTTCTGAAGTCGGTGACTAAGATTACTCGAGCACTAATGAACCGATCTTCTTGAAATTTTTCAGGCTTATTTAATACATAAAAATGTAGTCTTTAATCGTTCGATTTTTTTCGTTAAAATCGAACCATTAACTTTGACTGTCCGCCATTTTGGGAAAAATGAATATTTTTTAAAATCCTTCGATTAAAGACTAGTTTATACTTATATTTGACTAAATCCATCCGCATTTTTTTTTCGGATCATCCACTTCGCCGCAATGTTGGTCACCGCAAACCGTGTATATAAAAACATTATTTCATTGACGGCCATTTGCCACTAAACAATGTAATATTTTTCAATAAAAAAATGACTGAAAGTTCTTCAAGATGTGTTCTTTAAGATGGTATATTGATCGATTAAAAAAGTTTTGTAGTTTTCTTTAAAAAAGTTCATGAAAAAGGCCGTGTTTTTTTGCGCTACAAGTGGAGGTAACGCGTTAAACGCGTTTTGCTCGAAACACTGTTTGTAAAGTCGGTGGACATGATATCTCGAGAACCACTGGATGGATTGTTTCCAAATTTACAGGAGATACGATGAGAAACATTTAAAGGTCGTTGACGATCCTACTTTTTGGAAATTGATCTTGATTTTTTAATAGTTCCGTAAAAACGACGACTTTTTTCATAGATTTTGTGTGCTCGAGTTTCAATTCATCGCCACGTTGTTAAAAAAAATTAGTTTAGAAATTGACGATTGTCAACGACTCGTATTTATTGTTGACATAAATAACTCGTTTGGTTTTCAGATTTCGGATGGATCGTTTAAGCTGGAGAGGGTCCACCGTCAAACATCGCGAAAAAATGTCGTCTACCGACGGCTATATTTTTGCTGCGTTTCTGTATTTTTTGGTGATTTTTTTTAAGGATCTCTATGAATGTATCATTGTGTTTAAAAAAGTGCATCCTTTTTTCGCCGACCGTTTTTCCGCAAAAAAATCGGATTTTGGCCATTTTTTTCGGGCCTCTGGGTAGATGTGGCCCCTTAACTGTTGGGAGATTTTTAGGTTCGGTGGTCGCGTACTCGTTGCGTTTTGGAGTCTTCAGCAGGAAATTATTAGTTTTGTCCAATTGGGCCCTGTTGAGTTGCGTGAAATAGTGGATATTGTAATATGTACTATATAAGGTAATAAATATTTTCGTATTTTATGTAGAGTATACGATATATGCTATACTATTAATATACTATGTGGTCATTGATAATATTATATATATATATATATATATATATATATATATATATATATATATATATATATATATATATATATATATAGTAATAAAATTAAAAAGTGGACCACGTTCGGAATGTAATATGGTGGAAGACCCCTGAAAGTACACCGGATTCTAGAAGATACAATAATACATTATTATTGTTGTTATTAGTATTATCATTTTCATTCTATTATATTCTAATACAAAATCAAAAAAGGCATCGCAGCAATATTACTGTTATTTATTCAACAATTTTAGATTGAAATATTAACATCAACCAACCTCAAGAAACATCTATCACTAAATTGCACTTCACGAATTGTAGATATGACAAAGGAAGGTCCGTATATATACATACAGGGTGTCCCAGGTCAACCGCTCGATCTCTGAGTTCTGAAAACATGCCATCATTCCAAACAAAAAAGTCCTCTACCATTTCAGCGTCTGACGAACCGTTACCAAATTACGGTGCGATCGTTTCGCGCTAGCAGTATAAAAAAAAATGATTTTTTAAGTATCGCTCTGTGTTCAGTCTCTGTCACACTGAATTGAAAAGTCCTTAGCTACTTCGGTGTCCAATCAACCGTTGCGTCGCTATAGCTATAGCGGGCTTGCTGTCAGCGCCAGACGATCGCACTGTAATTCGGTAACGGTCCGTCAGGCACCAAAATGGCAAAGGACTTTTGTGTTCAGAATGATGGCATGTATTCGGAACTCAGAGATAGGGTGGTTGATCTGGGACACCCTATATATATATATATATAATTGGTGTTGTAGCACATTCTTTTTACTACTTTTAAGTATTTTTACTACTATTATTGGTAAATATTCGGAAGTGAGGCTCCTGCTAGAATCAGGCCAATTTTTTTTTGTTTTGTTTGGGGTTGTTTGAGGCTGTTTGAGGTTGTTTGGGTTTGTTTGGGTTTTTGAACCCTTGAAGAAAAGTAGGGCGATTCTAGCAGACGCCCCACTTCCGAATATTTACCCTATTATTAATAAGTATTATCAAGTTCTCGTAGTATATCAATCGTTTAATTACTTATTAAGGCCTTAGGCCACAGTAACGGGTATAGAATCATGTGCGAATTTAACAATTTTTTTCGTATGAAATGTGATTCACGCATAAAATAAATTTCACATCTATTTAGTATGAATATGAAGCTGTTAGAAAATATATTTTTTTTCGACGTACAAAATGGCCGACTACTCGAAACTTCTCGAAAAAGCTTTTTTCCAATTGGCGTGACAAATAACTTCAACAATTGTCACTCGATATACTTCAAGTTGAAAAGTTACGTTTCTAATTGCATTTCGCAAAGTAGTACGTACGGAATTTCTGATTAATCGAAAACTTTTCATTTTATGAGCAGTTTATGAGCAGTTATAACGAAATTTTTCACTGAAAATTCATTTCTTAAGTTCAAATACCTATAACTTTTGGATAAAACAATATTTTTTAAATTCCGTACATATTCCTCTAGGTATTCTAACGTAGATTGACGAGAATTTGTGTTGTTTGTTCTAGGTAAAAAATTGTGGATGCTAAACGTCACGCCGCGGAGCGCCTATAAAAAGGTAACAAAAGAATATATTACCAGTCGGCCATTTTGTCCATCGAAAAAAATATATTTATTCTCTTACAGCTTGATATTCATACTAAACAGATGTGTAATTAATTTTACGAGTGAATCACTTTTTCATACAAAAAAAAATTGCTAAATTCGGACATGATTTTATACCCGTTATAATTACTGTGGCCTAAAGCCTTAATGTTATGAAAACGGAAGCTCATTTGCATAATGTATAAGAACAAATGTGAGGGGGGACAATGTGTAAGCACCCTCAAAGGGTACCATGGAAATAACAAAACTACTCCTATGTGGTTATTGAACGTTGTATAATATATATACATATATGTATATATTAGGTATATTAAAAATACACATACATACATACATTTAATATAATTAAAAAAAAATAATCAAATGTGATAATATGCCCTAATAAATACGCTACATTATCATACTGCATGGCAATTATACATACTACATCATAAATAAATGAATTAGAAAAATATAAATCTCATTAATAGTTTATTATTGCATGGCAATTATACATACTACATCATAAATAAATGAATTAGAAAAATATAAATCTCATTAATAGTAATTAAATCTTCTCGTGAAAAAAATATACTCATCGCAAGCAAATCGCCGGTCAAGTGGATTTTTTTCGGGATATGCAAGAATTGTTATTGGTATCGGTGAATAACCAATTCCATAAAATTTTTCTTTCTTTATTTCGTAAAATACGGCACGGAAATTGGTAGAGCGAGAGTCGACGGAAAATGTTCCATATCTCATCGGAGCAAGCGGAAGTTTACATTCACATAAAAAGTTCTACGTCTTGGACGATGAAAAAAAAAACAAAATATACTTTGATCCTGGAATTTCGTGAGGTATCTGTATTTTGTAACTGAACGTTGAATCATCGTAGACCCACGCAGATAATGCAAAGACATGGGAAACCTTAGACGAGGGAGAGAGGGGAAAGGGAGAGAGAGAGAGAGAGAGAGAGAGAGGGAGAGAGAGAGGGAGAGAAGGACAGGCAGAGAGCGGGAGAAAGACTTAAAATGTGCGTGGGGCTAAACGTCTATTTCTGACGACCAAGATCCTATCTCAATTGACCTATGCCCCCTACCAGGGTTTCTTTTATCAGCACACCCGACACCGAGCACCGCAGACGATTTCGTTCACTCCGCTCGAAACTGTACGCCGAGAATGCCGACTTACGCACGAGAAATCGCCACCATCGGCATTGTGCTCTTCACGATCCTCTCCTTCGTCCACGCAGAAGTCGCGCCCTGGCGAACGTGCCCGCAGGATGGTGAGTTGAATGAACTAACAATTTAAAAAAATACTCCAAAAAAATGCATCCAATTACCCAAACAAAGTCAAACGACCGTTTCCCATCTGATTTTCGAGTTTTTTCACCTCGGAAGCCTTCCCCCAAATCGTTGTATTTTTTTCTTTTTTTTTACGAAAAACAAATCAAGTTTTGGATGTAATTATCGTTTATGCGTTAATGGAATTCCGCAGCTGACGCTCCGAGCAATTGTACTGTCCACGAAGTCCGCATTAATCCTTGCGCGGAGGCAGCTCAAGGCAAGCCCTGTCGTTTACAACGTGGCTTCAATGCCTCGCTTGAATTCGACTACACCGCCAGTAAGTATCACATTTCTAATACCAAAAAATATATCCATTTCGTATTTTTACATTTATCGATTTTTTTTTTCAATACATTTTTTCAAATCGAATTTTACGTACGTATAAATAAAAATGATTTTATGTAGATTAAAAAAATATATATATATATATTTATTATCGTTTAGTATACAGGGTGGACCACTTGACGTGACCACCCCATGTATCTCCGTTGCCTTTAGAGTGATTAAAAAAATGTCAGGAGGTAATTTGATTGATTTCGAAGAACGGATACAGTGGTGAAAAATCATTTCAAGGTCATGTTATCATAGATCGTTGGATCCGTCTAAATACCAGCTACAACGTCTTAAAAAAAACACATGTTTCCTTATGAAAAACCATTGACGACCTTGAGAACGCAAAAACTATGCCTTTGATCAAAATGAATTTTTCACCACTGTATCAGCCCTTCGAAATCAATCAAATTACCTCGTAATATTTTTTTCGTCCCGCTAAAGGCAACGAAGATATTTGGCGGGGTCGCGTTGAATGGTCCACCCTGTATATGCTGAATTTCCGATTCATATTTCTATACCTATCGATCTTGTAATCCTATCGATCTATCTATTGCAATCCTATCGATTCTATACCTATCGATCTTGTATCCATGTTGTAAATTGAAAAAATAAATCTATAAATATATACAGGGTGTCCCAGAAGTGAATGCATTCCCCGAGGTGAGGGGTTGGGGGTGAAATTCTGAGTCAATTGATATAAGCATATGCGGGTCTTAGATCAACCCCTGAATTATTATTAATTTTTAAAGGCCGGCCAAACAGGTGCGCCCGCCTTTAAAATTGAATAGTAATTCAGGGGTTGATCTGAGACGCACACATGCTTATATCAATCTCCTCAGAGTTTCACCCCCAACCCCCCATTTCAGGGAACGCATTCAGTTCTGGGACACCCTGTATATATATAATTATAATTATCAGTTGTATAATAATTATTTGTTTATATATATATACACATATTTATTATTGTTTAATATTGAGTCTGAATACCATATGTATAAATAATAAAAATAATAAAATTGTGATTTCCAATGTGCAGACTTCGAGGCTGCGGCTTTAGAAGGAAGTGCCTACTGGGTAAATCCGGTGGTCGAGTTGCCTTTCATGGGCATGGAACCCAATGGCTGTCTGGGCACTACTTGTCCTACTATCCCTGGCACGAAGCAAGTTTATCACCAGGAATTCCCAATTTCCAAAAAATACCCAGTCGTGAGTACATCAACTGAAGAAATATCGTTGATTTTTTTCTTTCATCCTCACTAAAGGACGAAAATTAAAAAAAAATCTAGAATGTAAAGGAAGATACAAATGAAGGGGAAAAAATCCATGCGATTTAATTCTGTTGACAGGCGAGTGAAAAATACATTTTTGAATCGAGAAAAGAATATACGCGGCTGACAGGGGAGCCACCGTGGCGTTGATAAACTTTTTTTACAGTCTAATAAATTCATGTGGTTACACGGAGACTCGGTTTAAATGGACCGGAACGATTTTTCTTCGTCCAGAACGGAGGCTTTTCGCATTTATTTCAAAGACGGTTCCGTTCCAAGACAATTTTACGAGGGAGGAGATTCCCCGAGAGATTAGCATAATTAAGCCGAGCTTACGGCTCCACGGTGAGGTTTGAGGAAGACAAATGTTGAGTCCGGGCAAATCGCTTTTATACTGAAATAGGGGCTTATTTTTGCGTCGTAAAAAACAATGTGAGTAAAAATACGAAATTAGCGTGGGGCGAATGAATATTGACGACGTTTTCGTACTCAAACGATTTTCATTTACGATATTTTCTAATTTGTTTGTTTCGTTTTTTTTTCGTCAAACAATGTATACATTAGGGTGGTTAAAACAAAATCGACTTTTTTCTCAACGGAAAATTGAAGTATGTTAAGAAAAAGAAAGTTTTGCAAAATTTGAGGGTTCTCAACAATTTTTTAGTCAGTGCTCAAACGCCTTTTTCATGTTTTTATTTTCATGACTATCGGAGTATTCATTTTTTTTTATCTCGATGCAGAAAATGTTCGTGCGTGATCCAATGTAAGCCTTGACTTATTTTTTTCTATAACAACACACAATTTTTATTAAAATATGTGTTTACCATAAACAATTTGTATTTGCAGATTAAGAATCAATATATGCAATTCGGATGTGAAAATAATATCAACCACTTGATGAACAAGCACACAGTGCTTACATCACTGAACGTCTAACAAGTGTGCGTGTTTTTTTGGAGTAATATGTTGTTTTGGAGTAAGAAAACAAATGAAGACGAAAATTTGACGAAAAATCGAAAAAAAATTAAAAGTCGTTTGAGCACTACCTAAAAAAATGTTTAGACCTCTCAAATTTTGTATGAATTACTTTCTCATGACGTAGTAACATATTCCGTTGAGTACCGCGAAAGAAAAATTAATTTTTTTTAACCACCCTAACATATATACTTTACAAACGTAATTTACAATAGTAATAAATGCGATCTTAAAATTGTCGATAAATCATTGCCAAATGTAATTCAAACGTCTGTCTCAATTCACAAATTCCATTCGTGTTTCGACGAATTTTCATCGATCGAAAGTGTGCCCAAAATCACGAAATATCCTGATGTCCTAAATGTTGATACTTGCTTTGTCGAAATGAAAAATAATTTGCCATCTTTGTCACAAAATGGTACGAGTCTCTTTGATTGCCTGGGACTACACGAGTCGTCTCGAAAAACCAATTTTCTCTACTTTGAATTAAAGTTTTCCGAAGAGGCAGTAACTCCTCCACAAAGTTTAATGGCGAGGAGACGAAGTGTGGAGGTCCTCGTCGTAAATTCGCGTGCTCGGGCGGCTAGTTAACGCGACAAATGGCGACTTCAAAGGCGCGTCTAAACGTCAGTCTTGATGAGCTCTTTAATGTTAATTAACGGTGAAAAGGAACGAGGTGCATGTAAGACGATGCCTGTATCGAGCAGGAACTGTTACAAGGTCGGCGCCCTCGGTTAATTGATAAATCACTCGCAATCAAACGGTGTAGAATGCCCGATAATAATACTAATTGTAAACGCATGTGTAATAACGTCCGTGTGTCTACACATGGATCAGCTGATTGTTGATAGTCGCTTTCATGAAATTAGCCGATAATTCGTTTAGCACTAGTAATTGAATCCGCAATAATCAGATGGTTAATCGTCAACCATTTTTTTTAATTTACATTTTTCATGCCTGTAAAAAAGTAATAAGTTAAAAATAATTAGTAAATAATTGATTAATTTCGTTTCAGTTTCAGTAATAATAATGATACTCGTAATAATCATTATTATTATCAGAATAATAATGAACAATTCATAAAATTTTGTTTGTTTTTTCAATAATGGTAATGATAATGAATAGTCTGATACAATGTTTACATACTAACATGATGAAAATATTTTTTCATTGGCAATGATGAATTGGCAATAATCAGATTATTAATCGTCAACCATTTTTTTTTATTTACATTTTTCATGCCTGTAAAAAAGCAATGAGTTAAAAATAATTAGTAAATAATTGATTAATATCGTTTCAGTTTCAGTAATAATAATGATACTCGTAATAATTATTATTATTATCAGAATAATAATGAATAATTCATAAAATTTTGTTTGTTTTTTCAATAATGGTAATGATAATGAATAGTCTGATTCAATGTTTACATATTAACATGATGAAAACATTTTTAATGTAATAAAATATATAATATAGTCATAATATGTTGCAACATTATATAGTCCATAATATAGCATCGTTTTATCATTATTGTGATGTTGTATATATTATCCTTTAAACAATAGAATTGCAAATAGTATTGAAAATATTCTTTTTTTTTTATAAATATATTTTTTTATATAAAATTTATTTGATATAAAATAGATTTTTTTAAACACAAATTTTATACTGCGACTTCCCGAATCGATATTTTTTTTAAATCGTTTTTTTTTTCCTCTTTTTCAGCGAACTTACAAGGTCAAGTGGATGCTGGCGAGTCCGGAGGGTCAACACTGCTGCTTCATTTTCGAAATTAAAATCTTCAAATGAGACGACGCAATCTTTCCTGTATCGTAGACCCAAAAAATGTCGTCCGCTACGAGCCTCGAGCGAGAGTGGAACATCTTTTATCGGAATTCGATGATACTTGAATAAACAATTTTTTTATGCTCGTTAGCAGGTATCTTGCGTGGTATGTTTCTTCAACCCTTGCTCCCTCAACCCATACTAGAAAAGAAAATCGAAACAAATTGATTTGAATCCAGTATTCGATTATTTTAAATAAATGGGATAAAAAATAAAATGAATAAAAAAAATGAGTAATCAGAACTGTGGAGATTTGATAATCAGAATTCATTATCAATTAAATTGATAAAATTGATAATCACAACTGTGGAGAATGTAAACAAGGGCCACCAAGTGTGAAGTTGTAGAGTTACAGCAACATTTTCACTGCTTATGTAACATTCATTTTTCATCATGCTCAGCTTTACCATTGTCGTTCTATAAGGCGTTCAAAAAATTCCCAAATGTCGTTCGTGACCGCGATACAGTCTGGTAAGAAAAAAAAATCGGCATAAAGTTAATTTTTAAAGAATGTAACAAACGTAGTTACATTCTAGTAATGGCAAATGAATTTGTAAATGACTGTAGCCATTTAATTGAATCGTGTGTTTATTATTATGATAAATTTCAATTATGGAGTTTTATTTTGATGGAACTGATAAAATTCAGCAATGAGTCCAAACAAACACGAACAAATTTGTCCATAGTTTCGATAATTCGATAATTCTGGTGCTCACTGGTCACTTTCGGTTACGGGGACTTTTATAGTTTCTTTTCTTCGGCAACAATCTTCAAAGCAACCACTGCGTGTACGTTTGTATATGTAGTATATATATTCTCAAAATGGCGGCGATAAGATCGTCACTTCGCACTAATCGATTACCAGCGAACCGCGTCGACCTCCAATCGGAAATATTCAATATTCAAGGAATCCGTAATATCCGGAGAAAATACTTAAAAATGGCGAGGAAAAAAAATACGCTGCGGACAGGATTCGAACCTGTGCGGGCAAAGCCCATTGGATTTCGAGTCCAACTCCTTAACCACTCGGACACCGCAGCTCGTGTTATCGCAATCTTCTAAAACTGCTAATACAATTGGGCGTCAATCAGCAAATCGTGGCGCAACATCTTCACGAATCAATCGGTTCCAAAAAGTTTTCAAAATTTTTTCGAAGTTTTGAAAAGTTTAAAAAGGTTTCCAAAAAAGTTTCAACTGTTTTCAACACATTTAGGATTAAAAAATGTTCGTTTTCAAAAAATTTTCAAACATTTTTCAAAAGGTTTCGAAAAAATTTTAGTTTTCAAAAAATGTTCAAAACTTTTCAATAAGGTTGCAAAAGTTTAAAAGCGTTTTTCAAAGTTTTCAAAAATGTTTCAAACAATATTCGGAAACTTTCATTTTACCTTCCCTAAATTGGCCTAAATTACTGTAGTCTAATAAAAAATACTCAACCTAAGATAATTTTAGACCAATCAAAAATTCTCAACCAAAAATAATTTTAGACCAAACAAAAATTCTCAACCTCACCTAATTTTAGACCGATCAAATATTCTCAACCTAAATTAATTTTAGACTTAACCAAAATTCTAAACCAAAAATAATTTTAGACCAATCAACACTTGCCAACCCAAGATAATTTATGATATATCAAAAATACTCAACCTAAAATAATTTTAGACAAATCAAATATTCTCGACCTAAAATAATTTTAGACTAAGCAAAAATGCTAAACCAAAAACAATTTTAGACTAATCAACACTTGCCAACCCAAAATAATTTTAGATGTGTCAAAAATACTCAACCTAAAATAATTTCAGACCGATCTTCCCCATATCTGCAACGAGATTAAAGATTCGCTGATGTTTTTTTCAATTAAAATTCCAAATTAGACGAGGGATCGTTGCATCAAAAGATTTTTAAAAAATCCACCAGCTTACACATAAACATTGGGTAGAATTCCACGTTTGCGAGAAAGATGAAGAAAAAAAAGGACAAAGGACCAGCACTTCCGGTAAGACGTTCACAGTGATACGATTTTATTGCCACGAGAGAGGCTTAGAATTTCAGTCACGCTTTTCAGGTTTCTCCCATATATATGTGTATATGGGCACATCCACGTGCACACGTGTGTTCATTTTTAAGCGACCGGAAGTGACTCGCTCGGAGCAATCGCTCGATCGAGAAAGGGGAAGGCACAGACTTGCGTTTTGCCCCTCTGCAATAAAGAAAGTGGACTGTCAGTCGAGTTGCCTGGTGAAATGTACTCGTACAATATATACATATATATACAGGGTGTTTGGTAATGCAGGATATTCCTTGAAAGAGGTTATGCCAGAGGTCATTTGCAACGAATTAAATCCTGTCATTACTGGGGGTCGAAAACGAGTGGTTTCCGAGATATGGTGGCCTTAAGGGGTTAGGGTATTGTGACGACCCCAAAGCAGGGTTGCACAAAAAAATTTATTTCAGTGGAGCGAGTAAGATGGTTGAAAAATCGTTTGGACATTTATCTGCATGTACATTGGCAAAGTTGTGCGCAGAATTTCAGGAAAAAATATTAATATATAAAGTAGTTAAAAACAATCTTGTGAAGGAGCTTCGAACGTGATCAACGGTGTACATGGTTTTGGCCACCCAGTTGGTCTGAAGCAGAGAAACGAGTTTTTTTCTTAAAATAGATAATATTGGTTGAGACTTGACCGAGCTATTTATTGTTAACGTGTTTCATTCATCAAAAAAAAAAATGTTGAACTTCTTCTTCGATTTTTCGAGAAAAAATTACATTATTATTCTTGATAACTAATGAGAAAAAAACGTTGAGAAGAAAACCATCGGTCACAACTAAACTAATATTATACTTATTAAGTGTACCAAATCTCAAGTCAATTCGTTTATTACAAGTCGAGAAATCGTGTACACCGTTTTGAAAAACACATTTTCGAGAAAAACGCGTTTAAAGCTTCACCAGCAGTTCTATCGTTGAAATAAAAAGTGGAGCTTCAATCAGCGATTCCTGCACCATATATTGGACCTCAATCTTAAATATCACAGTAGCCTAACTCCTTAAGATTTTTCACCAATTCCGACATGTAACCAAAAACAAATAGTTGTCAAAAAAATACTCCATTCTGATGACAATTGATACTTTTAGGAAAATTGAAAAAAAGGATTATCACTCTCAGAAAAATGCAGGCTCGTGATTCCCGTAATTATAGAAATAAACGATGTTAAGTGACAATAATAATATTTTATTTTTTTATTTTTCCAATACCGACGATTATTATTTAAAGGAATGTATAAAAAGAAATGGATTAGCATACAAATCACGAAAAAGAGTTCCTTAATTCATAAGCTTTCTGAAAAGCTACGAATGTTATCAACTTTTGCACGGTCGCGTCAAAGAATGCAATTAACGTCTCTTTGTTATTTTCGACCCCTAGTTGACAAGGGTTACTCCATTAAAAAATAACTCTAGTATGACCCCTTTGAAGGAATAAGTTGGATTACCAATGGCCCTCTATACAGGGTGGCCATCAAACGTTGGCCTTATTTTTTTAAGGGCCTTGCCCGACGATTTTGCACCGAAAAAAATACGATTTCCAATAGCTTCTCAAATCCTCCGTGAAAAAAATACAGTGTATTCTTTTGACGCGTAGTACTCGCCAAAAAAAATTGAGCACTTTGAAAAAAATCAAAGCTCCATTTTGAGTCCAGCAGAATGAAGATAATTAAATTCCGAATACCAAACACTCCCGACAACCTTTTTTTCACGCATCCCGTGATCGAGAAAAAAATGATAAAAGATGCATTTTAAAGTGGACGATAAAGATTCAATTCTATAAAATAAATGTTCTTTATTCTTTATTTATAAATGTTATAAATTTATTCTTTATTTATAAAACATTTATAAATAAATGTTCTTTATTTATAAATGTTTCCTATTCAGAATTTTATTATCTTCATTTTCCTGGATTAAAAATAGAATTTTTATCTTTTTTCAGACTGCACAATTTTTTTCTGGCAAATACTACTCGTCAAAACAAAATACACCGGAGTTTTTGGACTTTAAAAGGACTCGGAAAACAATGAAATATTATATTTTTCTCAGTTTCATAATGTACGCGTACAGGGCCTCAAAAACTAGATAGCCACCTATAGTTCTCACCCTGTATATGAGAACAAAAAGGAAATAAGAGCTGTCGTGTGTTATGTGACCCACATTCGATTCAATTCGCGACTATTTTATCTCACAATCGAACACAGCTGCAACTATTCCCATTCTTCGCATTCGCATGACTTTCTCACGCATACGGTCGAGAGTTACTCCAGATTGGAAATTACGCTTGATTTGACCGAAAACAGAAAAAAAAACATAATAATATAGAGGGAAATGGAAAGGATTTCGATCAAAAGTGCATATATATATGTGTGTGTATATATGTATTTATTTTAATGTATGGTCATTTAATATATGTCAATTTTATTTATTTAATTATTACATTTATATATTATATATTTAATTATTACTACTTTCACGTAAAATGACACAATATATATATATATATATATTTCGTGTCATTTTACGTCATAGTTGTCGGTCCAACCGCCAGATGACTGCGCTCGCAACTCGCCCCACACCATATCACGAACGTCTGCCTTACCGGCATTCGATGAAAGAGAAAATCGCCGGTATTCGATAGACGACGATGTTCGTGATTTCGACAAGCATAAATGCGGGAAATTTATAGAATGTCCGAACGAACGACAAACGAAAAAAAAATCCCTTCGTTGAAAATGTTTTGGTTTAATTTATTTTTTTTTTCTGTACAGCTCGAGACACTTTTAGTTTCTTGAATTTCGAGAGTTGAAGTGAAATAGATAAGAGAGCGATAGTTTTTTTTTTGTTTCGAGGTTATGTATTTTTGGATTGCCTTGGCGATGCTGTGGCAACAATTAATTCAGCAATCGAGTATATACCCGGCTGCCTACCCTGGAAGGAAAAAATAGGTTTCTTATCTGTCTCCACCCCTCCAGCTTAACCCTGGACGAGGCATCTCATTTGTAGTGCCTTCTACGGAGCATGTGGGGTCCGTGCGGACCCCACGCGCCTTCTTGGCTTAAATCGCTTCCCGTTTCCAGAAATTGCGTTTATATAGGATGAATCTCTTCGTTTTTTAATAAGGAAGAGAATGGCGTGCATTGAAGTCAATTTTCAAAAACCGAAAGTCGTGGAAAAGTACTTTGAACGACAAAAAGTGTAAAAAAATGCAAAAATAACTTTTTTCAAACAAAAAATCTTGTTTTTTCTAATCAACCGATTGAAAAAACCCAAACGGGGTTTTGAAATAGATACTTTGAGATAGATACTATGAGAAAAAAAATATTACCAATTTTTGGAGATTCGGAAATGGGTAAAGTTAAGGATAATTCGGTAAAAGATTTTTTTGCAAGTAATATCGATAAAGATTTATTCGTATTCTTTCGAACCCAAAAAAGCTGTTTACTATTTCAGGAGCGTACTTTGAAATGGGCGAACGGGCCATATGGCCCCCGCATGCTCTTTCTAGGGTTACGACAGCTGTGGACGCAACGGAAGACAGGTTAAATTAGCAAAGTGCGGGTAGAAGATGGTAGAAAAGGGTTAAATTGGAATGGGTTCAATTGGAAAGGGTTCAATTGGAAAGGGTTCAATTGGAAAGGGTTCAATTGGAACGGGTTCAATTGGAAAGGGTTCAATTGGAAAGGGTTCAATTGGAAAGGGTTCAATTGGAAAGGGTTCAGTTGAAAAGGTTTCAATTGGAAGGGGTTCAATTGGAATGGGTTCAATTGGAAAGGGTTCAATTGGAACGGGTTCAATTGGAAAGGGTTCAATTGGAAAGGGTTCAATTGGAAAGGGTTCAATTGGAAAGGGTTCAGTTGAAAAGGGTTCAATTGGAAAGGGTTCAATTGGAAAGGCTTCAATTGGAATGGGTTCAATTGGAAAGGGTTCAATCGGAAAGGGTTCAATTGGAAAGGGTTCAACTGGAAAGGGTTCAATTGGAAAGGGTTGAATTGGAAAGGATTCAATTGGAACGGCTTCAATTGGAAAGGAAATAATTGGGAAGGGTTCAATTAGAAAGGGTTAAATTGGAAACGGTTACACGTTATGGGGGTTAGGCTACTGAGCAAAAGAACAAACACTAGTTTGGCGCCTGGGGCAACTCAAATTGAAGAGGATGGTGCAAAATATGGTGCAGGACTCGCAGATTGACGGTAAACTTATGATTACAACGATAGAACTGCTAGTGGGACTTCAAACGCTTTTTTTTCAAAACCATGTTTTTCAAAATGGTGTACATGATTTCTCGACAGCTAATGAATGGATTGACTTGAAATTTGTTACACTTGTTCAGCGTAATAGTAGTTTAGTCTTGAGCGAAGTTTTTCTTCTCGACATTTTTTAAAATTATAACAATATCATTTTTCTTCGGAAAATCGCAAAAAAATTCAAAAATTATTTTTTCAAGATTGAAAGACGATGACAAAATAGATCGGTTAATTAAGTCCTAGCTAATGTTATCTATGTTAAGAAAAAATTCTTTTTTTGTTTCAAATCAATCAGCCCCCACGCTTAGGGGTCTTTCGCGAGATTGTTTATAACTTCTTAAATTATTAATATTTCAACATAATATCTTGTATACAACTTTGTTAATGTGCATACAAATAAAACTTCAACCGATTTTTCCATCGTCTTACTTATTGCTTCAAATCTGTTTTTCCAATAACCCTGATTTTCCGAGTCATCACAGTAGCCAAACCCCTTAAAACCTGCAAGAGTATTGCAAAGGTGCCCGCATTGGAATTCAGGAATACAAAAAACAAGTAATGATAACGTATAAATACTATTATATATGATGCATATGCGAATTTTTAATATACTCATAAATACTGGGTCCTACTACCATGTCCTACTATATGCTGGACTTTCAGTCTAGTAAAAGTCGCACGGTTTTCGAGATAAAAATCATTTGCTTTTGTTTGTCGCATGCCATTTCTACAAATGATACTTTTTAACCCGGTTTTTTATAAATCCTCTCGGTTATTTGTTTTATCTGGATAAGTCTTTTTTTTAACCTTAAATATTGAGGAAACTTCATGAAAAAGGATCTTATGCAGAATTTTCATACAAACCAATACGAACATCTGACTTTGATAGCCTGCGGTGAAAAAAAATGTACTACGCATATCGTGCCAATTACTTTATAAAAGTTGCTTTGTCATTGTCGATTCATATAATTTCTAGAAATGGCATGCGAAAAACCAAAAGCAGATGATTTCTTTAAAAAAATAATATAAAGCCCAAAATCTCGAAAACCGTGGGACTTTTACTAAAGTAAAATTCCAGCATATAGCAGAACATGATCTGGCCTATCGAAAGTTGCCGAATTATCCATTCATAACAGGACACCCTGTATATATATACAGGGTGTCCCTCTTATCTCTTCCACGCAGAATAACTCGGTAACTAACGACGTCACAAAAAAATATTCCAGACAAAAGTTGTACAGTGTGAAGGAGACCATCAAATGGGACCAATTTTTTTTATTTCGGTGGAGGCGCTGACGCACAGTGAAGGTCACCTTTACTTTTTAAAATGGATTGGTATATTTTTTTTCAACCATCTTATAGAGCACCTCAAGCCGCATAAAAATCATCAGGGGGTCAAAGTCGTTCAAGGTCATTTTCAAGGTCAGTATCGATTATACAAATCTAAATACCTGACCTTGAGTGACCTAGAACGACTTTGACCCGCCAATGTTTTTTATGCGGCTTGAGGTGCTCCACAAGATGGTTGAAAAAAAATGTGCCATTCCATTTAAAAAAGTGGAGGTGACCTTCACTGTTCGTCAGCGCCTCGACCGAAAAAAAGATCGCATGTGATGGCCCCCTTCACACCATTCTTTTGTCTGGAACATTTTTTTGCGATATCGATAATTACCGAGTTGCTTCGGGTGGCAGAGATAAGAGGGACACCCTGTATATATAATAATAATAATTATTATTATCATGATAACAATATAAAGATAAATAATTTATCAATGATATAAATGTAAATTATTATAAATAATTAAACCGTGTTATAATATTCTATATGTTAAAAGGTAAGAGTATTTATCATTTGTTAGAATCTATACTTTCGTGCATTATTGTACTTATGTATACACGGTGGCCCAGAACTGAATGCGTTTTCTGAAATGGAGGGTTGGGGGTGAATTTCTGAGTCGATTGATATAAGCATGTGTGGCTCTCAGACCAACCCGTGAATTATTATTAATGTTTAAAGGCGGACGCACCTGATTGGCGTGCCGTTAAAAATTAATAATAATTCAGGGATTGATCTGAGACCCATGCATGCTTATATCAATCGACTCAGGATTTCACCCCCAACCAAATGGTAATCAAAGACTACCATCGGTTCTCGGACACCCTGTATATGAAATGACACCCGGTAAGCGTTGCTCGCTACGGTACTGGGGCCCGAGCAGTTGGCACGGCTCACCTGTTGGCCTCGGCAGTACCTGGCTGGGTTTTCGAGCGCGCGGTACACCTCGCGACTCACTCAGCCAATTCTATCTCGCCGATATACGTACTTCGACTATTCGCTCGCGTTCGCCGATTAGCGTTTCGTTCAATAGTTCGAAAAAATTAAATAAAAAACGAATTCCTTTTTTTCTGGCAGTCAAGCTTTTTTTTCTCAGTCGACCACGCGGAACTCCATTGTTTCTTCCATTCCAATAATACTCGACTATTGGCGGACACATTTTGCGCTGAATAAAATACGTAAACGACGCTCCGAACTTCCGGGACCAAAAAAAAAGAGCGCCCGGCGTCACTGGACTATTCGTCGGTGTTTTCTCTTTTTCCGTTTTCGTAATTCGAAACTTTCGATCGAGGAAGTAACGTCGATAATTTTGGAGTGTTCGACGCTCGTGTGGTCGGTGAACAAAGTGTACGTATCGGTAAAAATATTCGTTCGCGAGGCTTTGCGAGCGCGAGAATTTTTTTTCCACACCACGGAGTAGGAACCCGAATTTTGGGTGGGCACGTACTTCGGTATGTATGCATTGGTATTGTTATCACTATTGTTGGCGCTGCCATTACTTTGTTCAACTCAACGTAGGGACACTTTATTTGTATTCGTTATTACTGATTGCACGAATTGTATTTTCGGGTGCAATTATTGTTTAATCGATCTAAAAACGAGAATTCCAAAAAATATGACAATTTTGAAAATTTTATGTAGCTAGCGGTCGAAAAAATTAAAGAAATGCATTTTACAAAACTGTTTTAAATTTGTTGTGATGCAAATCTGTGTATTTTTCTACTGGGATCATTATTCGATTCTCTAGGAAATGACATCATGAACTGTCAGTGCGTTTAGTAACGCTCGTTATCATTATTATTTCGATTTAAAAAAAAGGCTTGTTATTATTTAGAATAATTCTTCTAATTTTGTTTGAATTGAACCTGATGATTATTGTTATTATTTCCATTTATTCAAATTATTATTACTATTCGTCATTTATTTTTTGAACTTTTAAACTGGGTGCCATTATTATTTATTATTCCTTTTTTATTTTTTAAATACAAATGTATTTTCATTATTATTATTATTATCTTCATTACTATAAGTATATTTTCATTCTTTTTTTTTTCATTACCATTGTTATACTTTTTCTTACCATTGTCATTATTATTGTTAATCGCGATTAATATTTATCGTTAGACTTTCTTCAGTAACGCAATAATTTAATGAACAATTTGGCTAATGCCTCGACCTTTATTATTTATTTGTACAATGGGAGAAAAAAAAACTTAAAATTTTGAGAATTCTCAACTCGGATCGCCGAAGAGTCGGTCTAGATATCGAGCATACGTAAATATTATCAATCATCTTTCACGGTCGTGTTATTCGTACGTCCAATGAATGGTACGTCGAAATAGATCGGAATCGGAAGGCGCAAATATTCGCTCCATACTTTTCGTCGAATCGATTTCGACACACCGCTATCACTTTTACTGTTCTCGATGCATCTCGCGGTACAAATGCGCCATAAAACACGTGATGAAGTGTTCTCAGACGAGTTCGACGACTAACGAGAAGATCATTATTTTCTGTAGCCGCGTATACACGAGTGCGCAGTGAGCTCGGGGATAAATGGATTTTTTCGTTTTCACGCAAGAGGAAAAAGTTCGTTGCGATATAGCGACGATGCGATAACATTTGGAATAATGCTAGGAAAAGTCTGTGTCGGAGATTTTAGAAATTTTTTCTCTTTTTCTGAACGAAATTTATCGCTGT
Organism: Ophion costatus; assembly: GCA_951751655.1. Classification (NCBI taxonomy): domain Eukaryota; kingdom Metazoa; phylum Arthropoda; class Insecta; order Hymenoptera; family Ichneumonidae; genus Ophion; species Ophion costatus. The sequence continues at coordinate 5,853,097 of OX632360.1, read as the reverse complement.
TGTTGTTGTGTTTGAAATTTGGCAATTGTATGGAAAATTCAACTATTCTTCGTACGCATAAACATAAAGTTGAAAAAAAAACGAATTGGATATTTACTCGGATAAATTTGATTATTGTTGATACTCATTATTAATTGGGTAGGTGAACAAAAATTAAGGGGGGAGATTACTTTGGGCGATGAAAAAATAGCTGATTTTCATTATTTTTGTTTTAAGAAATATTTCTTCACCATTTTTGAGACTTGGGGTATGTTTTATGACAACTTTTGGCTGTTGCATGGTGTTTTTTGTTTTTATCGATCTTTAAAAATGGCGCAGGTATGGCACGGTCTTCTAACCGGCTCGCGGCGGATGTTGTCAGACAGCGTGACACGTAGTGTCGGCGGGATTGATCTGAAAAAAAAAAAACGAACGAAGATTTTTCTTCCATTAAGGGGCTATAACACTGTGAGGGCTGAAAATTTGGGTGATTTTCGGGAATTTTTTGGAAGAAAAGTACTCAATTAAATGTTTTGGAAAATTGAGAATGTATTGCGCTACGTTTGACCTATATTACATAATTTTTTCACAGAAAAATATTGCGATCCAAGCGATTTATGCGCTGCCTTCGGAGGCGCCAAAAAAAAAGTTTCTCCACTGCTGACACGATTCCGGCCGATTGAGTAGCTAAAATCGAAAAAAGAAAAAATGTCGCTAAACTGGAAGGTATTTCCTGTACAATGACCTAGGATTTTCAAAAAATATCAAAATCTAACAAAATGGCGTAGTTATGAAAAAAGTCTGTTTTTGTGTTGTTACGTGATTGTTAATTTTTACTCCGGCTACATAGTCTTGAAATAAAATCATACACTCTCTCCCGCACACACACACACATGCATATGTAATAATAATACAATCATTTTATTTTAAGAATTTGCAACTAGAGTTGAGATTAACAATCACGATTTTCTTTAAGGATGTTGAGTCCCAAATGGCAAATGATAATAAAATTCTGAAAATTTGGTACGTTTTTGTATGAATATTTCAGAGGTCGTGTAAAAATTTCACGACAATTAGGAAGCTCGTTATTGAACAATTAAGGATGTTGAGTCCCTATGAAACATGTTAATGTTAATTGTTCAATAAATATAAACAATAAATATTCAAAAATAATAAATATAAATATAAATAAATGTTCAAAAAACATACCAAATTTTCAGAATTCTATCATCATTACTTCAACCTCCTTAAAGGTTGAAATAAAAAATAATAAGAAAATTCTGAAAACTTGGTATGTTTTTGCATGAAGTATTTAAGAGGCCGCGTTAAAATTTCACGACGATTAGGAAGCTCGTTATTAAGAAATTAACATTTTGTTAAGAACAATTTTTAAAAGAAATTAAAAAAAATGTATCAATAAACTTCGTTTTGTTTTCGTTGCTTTCAGTATATTGTAGATATTATAAAATTGAGAGGTCAAAAAAAAAACTTATTGCAAAGTTACATCAGTTTCCATAAAACAACATTTAATTTGTGAATGTTAATTGTTCAATAACGAGCTTCCTAATTGTCGTGAAATTTTTACACGACCTCTGAAATACTTCATACAAAAACATACCAAATTTTCAGAATTTTATCATCATTAGCGATTTGGGACTCAACATCCTTAACATTCACAAATTAAATGTTGTCTTATGGAAACTCATGTAACTTTGCAATAAGTTTTTTTTTGACCTCTCCATTTTGTATTATCTACAATATACGGAAAGCAACGGAAACAAAACGTCTTTATTGATACATTTTTTTTAATTTCTTTTAAAAATTGTTTTTAACAAAATGTTAATTTTTTAATAACGAGCTTCCTAATCGTCGTGAAATTTTAACACGACCTCTTAAATACTTCATACAAAAACATACCAAATTTTCAGAAATTTATCATTTTTTATTTCAACCCTTAATGAGATTGAAGTAATGATGATAGATTTCTGAAAATTTGGTATGTCTTTACATGAAGTATTCAGAAGGTCGTGTAAAAATTTCATGACAATTAAGAAGCTATTTATTGAACAATTAACACTAACATGTTTCATAGGAACTCAACATCCTTAAACCAACCGGTACTTGTCGATGAAAAATAAACTAGTTAATAATAAATATATACATATGTATGTGTATATATATATATATATATATGTATATATATCGCACGTTAACGTGGCGTAGGAGGTCACGTTCCCGAGTTCCGTTCCCACGGAACCGTGATAACCATGACGACGCTACACACACCATTCCTACATGCTCGCGCAAAGTTATTTTTTTCTCTCTTTTTCATCTTTCCCCGTGCAACAGCGCGGGATCGTTCTCCAACCCCCTCTCTCGCTCTCTCTCCCCCTCTCTTCTTGTCACTGTTGTTCTTCCGATTCTTCGCTCCTAGCCGAAGAACGCGCGTTACTGTTTTATTTTCTACTGCTGCGATCTCCTCACCTATTGTCGTACCGCGAGGACGCGACGATAATGAGTATTCTTATCTTTGCGTCACTGCGTACTCCGTAACTATACCGCTACGCAGGTACTGCTGACTATTTCTATTTCACGCGCTTCGAGGGAAAAGGAAAACAAAAAAGAAAAAAAAACGTAGGAAAATTCATTTGTTCGAAACAAAAGCGAATTTAAATACAATGTTCGCTCCTGCTTGAGTTATTTAATTAACCTACTTGTGAATAAAAATTTCGTGGCTCCTCACGCACGCGCTCCGAATTCGGCGGGCACGTTCTTTTGTGATTTCAGTTTAGACAGTACGGGGGAATGAAAGTTTGGCTGAGTGGAAAAAAAAGTTTGTTGGTCGGAAGGAAATAAGATAAGAGAATAACTCTTTTTTGGAAAATATAGAATTATTCGAATGGCCGAAGGTAGATAATTAAAAAAATATCGGAACTTGAACATTTGATGACATGGTTTGAACGATTTTTTGTTTAAAAGCTTCTTGTATATTTTTTCATAATAAATTTTTCTTAAAAAATACACATAGATTCATATATACTTGCGCACACATATGTATTACGTGCTAGATTTATCATCAATGGGAATATTACAATTCCAACATTATAGAACAACGTTCATTTCAAAACTCGACTCATAAAAAAATATAGAATTTTTTAAATGGTCAAAGGCAGAAATTTGAAAAAAATATCGGTACTTGAAAATTTTTCACAGAATATTTGAAACGATTTTTTATAAGCTTTTTGTTTTATATTTCCTTCCAATATATTTTTCATAATACATCTATATATATAAATCAAGTATTAGATTTATTATTCATGAGGAAAGATTTCTTCTCGAAATTGGCTCATAAGCAAATATACCGTTCCTTGAATTCAGTCAAATAAAAGTCAAGTGTGCTACATAAAAAAATATTAGAACTTGAACATTTTTAATCGAATATTTTTATTGATTATTGTAAAGTTTGTTTTGTACTTTCTTATAATATTTTTTTTTACCAACAATCCAGATATATATGTATATACATATAGATATGTATTTCAGTTCTTACTATATAGAATTTTTTATAGGGTCAACGATAAACAAAATATCCCGACATGAGAAAACCTTCATTTCAGACCTTTAAATATGCACATATGTTTTATTCTCATTTTTCACTTATGGATGAAATTTCTGATAAAAAAAGCTCTTACACACATTTATATTCATATGTGTATCGCTATCACTACGATATAAAAGTGAAACGTTGTCTGTTTGCTGTTCTTCCACGGTTAAGCGGCTCGGCGGATTCCAATGAAATGTAGCACACTCATGATACACATCGTCGCTTAGGACATACACTGCACATTTTCTTAAAAGTCGGGTTGCCGAAATATGCACCGTAATCAGATTCGACCGGGCTCCAGTGGTTATGAAATTCGTTTTTTTTTTAATTATTTATTTTCGCCTGAGCCTTTTGAACGTTGGATATTTTATTATAATCCATACACTGTGATACAACCATAATTAAATATTAATATCAAGGTCAACCCATACAGGGGAACGTTTTCACATTTGAAGTGCTCGAAAAAAAATGGTTCCATTGAGTTTTTCCATAGATTTCCAGGTTTTAAATGTTCTAAGAATATTTTAATAATAATTGATTATCATATAGTATTTTTTTAATTCTCATTATCGTACCTGATTATAATCAATTATTTGAAAAAATATATTATGGTAATTAATGATAATAAAATATTTAAAAAACGATTATTCATTATTATGATAATCAAATATTTAAAAAAATAATATTATGGTAATTAATGATAATAAAATATCAAAAAACTGTTATCATAATAATGAATAATAATTTAAATTATCTTCAATATTTTAAGTGGTTAAGGATGTCAAAACTATAAATTATAAATATTTCTAATGGATGAATAAAAAAAAATTATTTTACAAATATCAAATACTTTCGATAAATCATTAACGTTTTCTTTTATGAGCAGTTGCAAAAGTGCTTTATTCGCGCATACGAAAGACGTAGCGGACGATTGGAATGCAACGAGCTCGAGGTGCGATAGTATCGCTCGGATTTCCTTACCGATTCGGGAATTTTACGTCGAGTATATATAGGCGCGAATCCTACGCCTGTAAGGATGCAAATACGAAACGCGATGCAACGCAAGGCGGCGACTGTACGAGCGGCCGCGTGAGTGCGCGCGTTGCAGTTGACTGACCTCCTCCTCCTTCTCTTCTTGGCCTCTTCCTCCTCCACCTTATTATTCGCTCGCCGATAGCACATTCATCGGGAGACGAAACAGTGGCAAAGCAGGTTCCTGCAGACTGCGCGATGCCATACTCCGTTTTGTCGTTTTTTTTAAATTTCATTCCTTTTTTCCAAGAAATTCATTATTTTTATGATTATTTACGTTTTTCGTGTAATTCATTGTTTTTTTAACCTGAGGCTAGCCGTCCGGTTATCGGAAGAATAAGCGTATGTTATTCGTCCGGGCAGCGGCTAATTTCACGCGGTTCACGCTGTACAACGCCCCAAACAAGCAATCCCAAACAAATCAACCCAAACCCAAACATACAAACCCAACAAACCCAAACCCAAACAAAAGCAACCAACCCAAACTCAATAAACACACCGAAACAACACAAACCCAAACAAACCAACCCAAACCCAAACAAACCAACCCAAACCCAAACAAACCAGCCCAAACCCTCCAAAAACCCAAACAAAACCAACCAACCCGAACAAACAAACCCAAAAAACCCAATCTAACCTAACCAACCTAAACTAAACAAACACACCGAAACAACACAAACCCAAACAAACCAACCCAAGAACACAAACCAAAAAAAAACCAAAATCCAAACAAGACTAAACAACCCAAACTGAACAAACCCAAACACAGCTAACCAACCCAAACCCAAAGACAATCAACCAACCCAAACTCAAACAAAATTATAAAGATTTTCTTCGGATGACTACGTGTAAATTATTCTTCCGGATAGTTTGTTTAAGAATTTAACACATTCTATCTGGACACATATATATTTGTTATTCGTCCGGATACTAGCTCACACGAATCACTATAATATGTATGCCTACTGGAAATGCGGCGTGAACTGAGCCGCTATCCGGACGAAGAAAATATGCTTATTCGTCGGATAACCGGACGGGGAGACACTCCGTTATTTTTTATTACGAATTTCACGAATGAACCTAACCGTTACGTGATTAATTATTCATTTAATTGCGAATCGGATAATCAGGGTGTGGAAATATTAAAATCAGGAGTAATTTAGAGGAAAGACTTTTTGTTTATTTTTAAGTAACTTTATTTATTTACATCTTACGCCTCCGAAATAATTTATTAAAGCTTTTTTTCTCGTATGGCTCGATAAGATATTTTTCTGATTTAAAATACGATGAATTAATAGTCGGTGTCAATATTTTTCTTGCTTTATTCATTTCAAGTAGGTCCGATACAATTTGTCCAATAATCCGGTTGTGCAAATATTAGAACGTAGAGTTATTGAGAGGAAAGATTTGTTGGTTTTTTTTAAATTTTATTTATTTGATTTTTGCGCCCCAGAAGTAATCATTTTCTGAAACTTTTTTCTTGTATATCAGATATTTTTCATATCCAAAATAATGTTAGAGAAAAGCATATGTAAATCTTTTTAGTGTTTTATACATTTCAAGTAATTCCATACGATGTTTCCATGGACTCTATTGTAAATGAAAATGGGTAATAAAAACGGTTAGAAATATGTGCACATTATTGACACATGTCTGATCCGTCGAGATTAGATGCGAATCATTTTCACGTTTCTCTATCTCTATCGTAAAATGCCTGATTAGCATGGCATTTCTGATGCCATTCATATCAATACATTCCTGCATTCACTCCAACATTTTTTCAACCCTGATACCACTAAGCAATTTAATACATTTTTATCGATTCAATAATCGAGTGCCGATAATTTCCCTGCTAAGTAAAATTTAACGATTTTCAACAAATTAAAATTCGCAATTTACAAAAATTTGAAATGATTTCTAATTGACTTCAGACAAATATGTCCTCTCCAGTAAAAAAGTGTCCACAAAATACATTTTTTTCAATAACTATATTCAAACCCAAACAAATTGATCAAGATTTCAGATCCATTTATTTGGTATCACAAAAAACCGTCTGCTCGAGAAAAAAAATGCTAAAACAATAGATCGATGCGATTAAGAAAAAAAAAAAATAAATACAAATAAAAATCATTTCTTCCAACTTTCCTGAAATTCTCACAACGTGAGGCAGAAAAATTTTCCGTCTACCAAGTTCGAAAAAAAAATTTGCTAAGCTCCGCAGAGCATCTTACGTATATAGCTAGGAGACACCGTTTATTAATATAACCCGAGATAATAAAACGCTGATGATAATTTAAGGCATAGTAAATAGGCAGAATTCACAGTCGAGTGTCAGCGCTAAATAAAACGTCTCGTCGAGGACGCGTCGTACACGTTTTCCATTTCGTGTTTTTTTTTTCTTTTTTTTTCTCTCGCTCTTACGTCGTCGAGAATTTGCCGCGCTCTCTTGTTGCTACCGAGACAGCGTCATCGCTTTTAGCAGTTTTCTAATCACGACGGAAAAAAGGCACGGGGGTGTTCCTACGCGATTGGAATTCGCCGCGGGACTTCGTAGGAAAAAGTCACCGACACGTTCGACCAGTTCGCCATTTCCATATAAACGCGCGCACACGTAAGAAAATTGCCCCAAATTTGGCACTCTATTTTAGTTTCAATGTAATTGGAGAGGCATTGGCCGAGGCTGATTAATGATTTCGTTGTAGCAGCGCAGAATTGCGCCGGGTTTTGTCCGGCAGGTCTAGTTGATTATAGGGATTGTTCGGATTTATTGTAGGAATTTATTTGAAATTTCTAGTGGCTTATGGGGATTTTCCGCATAAGCCACTAGAAATTTCCTATATATATATATATCCCCATAAGAACCAGGATTTCCTATATATATATATATATAGGAAATCCTGGTCTATATGCGAAAAATCCCCATAAGCCACTAGAATTTTCAAAGAAATCCCAATTTCTGGTGGTTTATAGAGACTTTTCGTACGCCAGGTCCTTCGTGATAATTCTTATAATAATTCCTGGTCTACGTACAAGAAATCCCTATAATCCACTAGAAATTGGGATCTATTAGAATATATATATATATAGCACACCTGGTCTAAATGTGAAAAATTGCTATAATCCACTAGAAATTTCAAATTGGTCACAATTTCTAGTGGATTATAGGGATTTTTCGCAAATAGAACAGGATTTGTTATGAGAGTCATCACGAAGGACCTGCCGTACGAAAAATCCCTATAATCCACTAGAAATTGCCATCTGTTTGAAATTCCTAGTGGATTATGGAGATTTTTCGCACAGAGATGAGGAGTTTGTTTGGTTTTGTTTGTTTATTATATATATATATATGGAGGAGTGTATGTATATATACAACCAGGAGTTGTATATTTATGAGTATATGAGTATATATATATATATATATATATATATATATATATATATATATATATATATATATATATATATATATATAAAACAACCCCTAGTCTACATGCGGAAAATCCCTTTAATCCACTCGAAATTGGGATCTATGTGAAATTTCTAGCGGATCATAGGAAATTTTTCGTACTTAGGCCAGGATTTATAACATATATGTATAGCAACTACATATATATATTTATATATAACTATCCCTAGCCTACGTACGAAAAATCCCTATAATCCACTAGAGGCCGGGATGGAATTGAGATTTCTAGTGGATTATAGGGATTTTTCGTACGTAGGCGTCATAGATATATATATATATATATAGATATATAGATATTTTTATTCACAAGTTATATTTTTTCTTCTTTAGAGACATATAGACGAAAAAAACATAACTCGCAATAACTGTGGCATATCAAAATGACAATTATATTTATACACACACACACACGTATATATATTTCTTTGGGTTTGTTTGGGTTTGAAATACTGAATGCTCAAAATGTCGTACACTGTCTCCAAATAGCAAAATAAAAATATCACTGGCAATGCGTGTCTCTAAACGAGCCTTTGAGTGAGCAGCATTGAACACGTTCGATTAGTAGTCGCACAGCTAATTAGTGGATATACCTTTACCCCTGTGCATAGACTGAGAGGCACTATTTCATCGCCGCTTCGTTCTTCGCGTCGAGGCAATAAAAATAAATGAATGAAAAAGAAGATACATCGCGTCACAGTCCGCGTCATTCTCCTCCACTTATTCCGACACGAGTCCACTACACGTCCGTTTCAAAACTTCGTGCACATTATTTTATTTTTTTTTTTCACCTCGAATCTGTCTCGTCCGCATAGGATGTCTCAATGCATGGGTAAGGATCCGAACCCCTCCCCCCTCTCGCTGATCGAGAGGAAAAAAAATGAAATTTTTGCACAAACCTCCCTTTTAATATTTTAAGACAACGCCTAAAGGGGGTTTTGGCGACGCGCAATAGTTTTTGGGTTTGGGTTTGTTTGGGTTTGTTTGATTATTTTTGGTTGGAAAAAACGGAGAGCGCGATAACATATATAGGTTTAAACCAAGACGTAGCAGATATAGATATAGTCGGCGCGCGGTTAAAAAATAACTTTCAAATTCAATATCTCGAAAAATATTGCGAGTCGCCAAAAATCCCTTTAGCAAAATCCCAATGCATCGTCGAACTTAATTAATAAAAAAAATACCAAAAAAAAAAAAGAATTTCGAAATTTGGTTGTTTTGTTTTGTACTGGAGAAAAAAAACGCAATGATAATCTGAATCCAATATTGTTGCTTTAAAATAAGAAAGCGTTAAATTATTAGATTGGTCGTCAAATGAGGTGCTGCTCTTTTGGATTTGAATCTTCGTCAGATATTGCCATTAAGGGGGGAGACACCTTTAGGCGAGGAAAAATGGCTGTTTTTCATGATTTTTTTAAAGAAAAGATTTCTTCATTACTACGTTTGGCTGTTACATGGTACTTTTTGTATTAATCTTTGAACATCGCAGAGAGATGGCACGGTCTTCTAAACGGGTTGCGGCGGATGTTGTCAGACGGCGTGACACATAGCGTCAGCGGGATTAGTCTAAAAAAAAACAAACCAAATTTTTTCTTACGTTGACATTCATACGCAGAATATGAACCAAGAAAAAGTGAGAAATGTTGAAAACCGATGAAATGGTACGCGATGAAACAAAAAGATTGAATCTTCTGAAAAAAAAATGGCTACATTTTGCATGTTTTTTCAAATCTTCAAAACTTCAAAACTTCAAATCTTCTTCATGTTTGAGACACTAAAGTTATAAATATTTATACCAAATTTCAGCGAAATGTATCGATTAGTTCTTCAGCTATACGTCACGCCATTACAAAATGCAGTTTAGTAAACCGTGCCATACCTCCGCCATTTTTAAAGATTCATAAAAAACATACCATGTAACAGTCAAAAGTAGTAATGAAACATATTCTGAGTCTCAGAAATGGTGAAGATATCTTTCCTCTTAAAAAAAAGTCCAAAAATTAGCTTATTTTTCCTCACCCAAAGGTATCTTCCCCCTTAAATGACCGCTTGGAGTGAACGGAAGTAAAATGATCACTCGATGAACGATTTCAAAAATTAAGATGATATTTTGCATAATTTTCTTGAAAACGAATATATTTTCAAAATACATTTTTTTCCCTCATCGAGTTCCGGCATGGACCGGAAGTGTAGACTGTGAAATTCGCCATACACTGTATGCATGTATAGATATATAATACAGTATAAATGGATATATGGATCACATCAGTGCACAGTCATCGGAGACAGCGTCTCGGAACGAATTTTGCTGCTATATATATATATATATATATATATATATATATATATATATATATATATATATATATATATATATATATATATATATATATATATATATATGTATGTATGTATGTATATGTATATATATATATGTATATGTATGGTCAGGAGAGCGACGATTTGACGCCAAACGATTTTGCAAGCCGTGACCCACTTTCCAGCCTCAACGAGAGAGGTAAAAGTATATATGGATATACCCCTCCCGCCCCTTCTTTCTTGAATGAAAAGGCGGCTCGGATCGTTGTAGGTCCCCGATATATTTGCCGATGTAATAACGTGTATTGGGGACTCGACGATGATCGCTTTGTTCTCGTCAATAATATGATGATGATGATGATGATGATTATTATTATTATTATCATTGTTAATATTGTTATTTTGATTAAAACCATTGTTGGTTTATTATTATGATAATTAATACTAGTTCAGTAACTATACAATTGAAACCTTCCATATTTTAGCGACCCACAAATTTCGAAAGAAATCCGAAAACAAGAATGATATTTCTTGCTTGTAATGATCATCATCTATATATCATTATTTCATAATGCGTAATGTCATTTTTGCATTCAATTGTGCTACTTATTATTTATTGCAAAATTTGCTTGTGCGATTTCTATGATGAAGATCGGGGGGATAATTTTTTATTTCCGGTTGGCTCAACTCGATATATTTCGATGCGTCTCCCGTTGCGATTGACATTACGGGAATTATAGTTGTATCGGGCAATAACAGGCATCGCAGAATTTCTACAGTTGAAGGACGTTTGTCATTGCGGGAGTATATATTTTCGAGTCATCGCCTGTGGACTTTCTCATTGTTATGTTGAAAAAAATTGTCGTTATAGAAAAAAGTAGGATGAGAAAAAATAATATAGTAAAAATAAAAATAAGGATGAAGAAAAAGAAAGTATAATACAAAATAAAAGTAAGGCTGAAGCAAAAAAATATAATACAAAATAAAGGTAAGGGCAAAGAAAAGTAATATGATAAAAAATAAAAATTAGGATGAAGAAAAAAAAGTGTAATACAAAATAAAAATAAGGGTGAAGCAAAAAAAATATAATACGAAATAAAAATGAGGACGAAGAAAAATAATACGATAAAAAATAAAAATTAGGATGAAGAAAAAACAAGTATAATACAAAATAAAAATAAGGGCGAAGAAAAATAATGTGTTTAAAAATAAAAATAAGGATGGCGAAAAATAATGCAATGGAAAATAAAAATTAGGGCGAGGAAAAATAATATGATAAAAAATAAAAATAAGGGCGATAAAAATCATATAAAAAATAGAAATAAGGGTAAAGAAAAAATAATATGATTGCGGCCTCGAAATTCTTGAACTCGATTTCCGTATTGTTTGCAATGAGATTGGAGGTGCATAATGTTACCAATTCTCATGGAAGCCTGTCGATATTTTTTTAATTTTCCGCGAATATCTCATTGGATAACAATTTTGTGTAGATCGCGATCGAATTGATAATGCACGACTGTCTTTACGATATAAATGAAGTACGTTTTTTTCAACTCGCTTGGGAATTAGCGATCACAATCGCACGCAGTGAATTAATTGGGGAAAAAAGAAAGTTTACCATACGACTGAACGCTAATTGTATTCAGATATTAATTAAATTCCTTTCTGCATTACAGTTCATTCCTATTATCCGTGAGAGCGAGGATCCTCGCTTGAAGAGGGAGAAGTAGGAAAAATCTCATTTGCATTCGGCAACGAAACACTCGGCCTTTCGTATTATAACGAAGAAAGTTTTTATTGTATTATTGATAATCGATCAAACGCTTCGAGTAATCGCCGTTTGTAATTTCAGTAGACATTTGTATTTAAATTTAATATTTTAAGACAACATTGCTCATTTTCATTATTGTTGATTTTAATTTTAATGAATTAATTGTTAATCGACATAATTAATTGTAAAAATTCATTTAAAAAACGACACCTAGCAATAGTCGAATTGCCTTTTCGTTGAGACTCCCATGCCAATCCATCGGACAATCCCACAAATTAATATTTTTTGTCTCCTTTATAATAATGTATAAACTACATGCAATGTCGATCAATTCGAAATACTTATATAAAAAATGTTATACATAATACAAATTTGCATTGAACGTGTACGTAAAAATAATATAAATATGATAAAAGTTGTGTATATATTTATAGAAAGAAGTTATTTTGAAAAATTTTATACCTTTTATGGAAAATCAGTGTTCTATATTTTCATTTTGAAACGTAGTCTAACATTTTTACGTTTTACATTGTTTTGGAAGAAAAAAAATTTACTTAACCACACAAACCGTGTAAACATAATTTTTTACAAATTATGAAGTTTATTGAAGTAACGGTGACAGGACGAAAAAAATCGTTCCTCCAAAAAAAATTCTAAAAAAAGCAATACGTTATGAAAAAACCTATCAGCGGAACAATTAGCTTTCGCATTGCACAGTAAATTTTCCTCTCGCCTCATTCTAATTTTTCTTCTTCGTGTCGATAGTCATAGTAATTTAGTTTAAAGAACTATAATTCGTTAGTAATTGAGTTTAATTACTAACGAAGTAATTTAGTTTAAAGAACTATAATTCGTTAGTAATTAAGTTTAATTACTAACGAAGTAATTTAGTTTAAGGAAAATAATAGTAATTTAGTTTGAACAACTATAATTCGTTTAAATAATTATAATCAATTTCTTCTTTCCCTCTTTCCTTAAAAAATAATAATCAGTATTCCTTCTCCGTTGGGCGGAAAAAATGTGAGCCCCGTGAATAAATTATTCTTGCACCTTTTCTTCAATAGTGCGTCATTCAGGCGCACGAAAACAGTGCAACAATTTTATTTATATCAAAATACGATTGGATTCTTACTAATGCGTTTAAAGTCGCCAAACTGATTTATTTTCAAAACGAAAAAAAAACACGCTCCAAGCAAAATAATTTATACAGAAACGTACTGTTCTACTGTGAATAAAAAATTGTTCTATTATATTACTCTAAAGAAAATGACGTAGACGGTGTAGTGGAGGAAAAAAATAATGTTTGCCGTTCATTTTAGAGCAACGACTTGAACGTGCAAATTTCTTTTCACACTTGACCAGTTGTGTGAGTCATATGACGAAACCGTCCACCTGATAATAATATTTGTTTGATTTTAGGACGTGAAGAATTTTTCAAGTATAGAAGAGCCCGTGAAAGTGACGGAGTTGCCAAATTTTATATCCGCACGACTCGACGTGTCAGAGACGGCACTCGGTCTCTTATTTTATTTGTACGTAGAGAGGATCGAAGTCTACGCACATTTTTATTCATATCTCGTCCTACAGGGGAATCTCCATTGGCGATCCGAGACAGTCACTTTCTGGAGGCCAAGCCAGTTTGACGGAATTTCGATCCGGCGTAGCCAATGAATTTGACATTGGAAAATTTTACATCGGCTCCTTTGCACACCGAAAAAAATCGGTTCCAAAGTTCAGAGCATTCTTTTTGTATCAGTGTTCTTTTGTGAATTAAGGAGAAAGATATCTTTAGGCGACGACAAAAATTCTGATGTTCATGACTTTCTTTTTTGAGGAAAGATTTTTTCACTTTTTTTGAGACTTGCAGAATGTATTATTACTACTTTTGGCTGTAACATGGAATTTTTTCAAATTTTATTAATCGTTAAAAATGGCGAAGACATGGCACGATCTTCGGAATGAGTTGCGGCGGGTTTAGTCAGCTGGCGTGACCCGTAGCGTCGGCGGGATTTATCTAAAAAAAGTCCAACAAAATTTTTTCTTTTACCAACACTCATACGCAGAATATGAACCAAGAAAAAGTGAGAAATGGTCAATATCGATGAAATTATACACTTTGAAACAAAAAGATTGAAATTTCCGAAAATAATAGCTACGTTTTGCGATAATGGAATACTTGTTTTTGTAAATTTTCAAGCACATTTAGGCTCATGTTTTAGACAATAAGGTTACAAAGATTTTTACCACACTTCATCAGTATTGGTCGATTAGTTTTTTAGCTATACGTCACGCCAGTGTTGAAAATGCTGTTTATAAGGCCGTGCCATACCTCCGTCTATTTTAAAGATTTAAAAAAATACCAGGTAACAGCCGAAAGTAGTAATAAAAAATACCTTAAAAATTGTAGACAAAAATACCTAAAAAATTGTAGACAAAACTTCCCCTTGAAAACATTGGAAATTGTTTCCTTGCCTAGAGGCATCTCCTTCCACAAGAAAGAAATAAACGGAAAACTGATCAAAGAATTGTGCGAGCGTGGAAAGAAAGCATATCAGAGAAAAAGGGCAAAACAAAAATGTTAAAAAACAAAAAGAAAACGTGTAATAGGGTATCAATATACAGGGGTGAAAGGGAGAGGGATGTAAAAACCCGCAAGGGTTACTTGGAAACAAAGAACTATACTGTACTATATTAGTACAATAATTCGTCATAAAAATTTAACATAAATACATTTAGCCATAGGTACAAATGGCAAAAATTCGATAAAATTTAATATTATATCATATAGACATTCTTTTTAAAATTAAACATAGAAGTTTGAATAATCAGCAACAAATTTGTATCCATATAAAAAATATTTATTCAACAATAGGATGTAAGTAAAAGTGAAAATCTCACCCCACTTTATTCATCCGAAAATAATCAATCCCAGCAAAATGTTTTATCCGGAAGTCATTGCTAAAAATAAGGAATATCATAACAATCAATATGGATTATCAATAACAATCAATAACAATATCGACAATAACAACAATAACAATAACAAGAATATCAGTAACAATAACAACGAATATCAATAACAATCAATATGATGAAAAATACGTGTAGCAAAAAATTACAGAGCAACGGATTTTATTTTATTCCTTACATGTATTTTCAATACGCGACAGCGGGGGCGACACCTGTGGCTGCTGTCGAGGCGAGTTGCGGAGGCTTGGGGGCATAAACCGGTAGGTCGCGGTGCGCGGCGCGACGGTATGCAGAAGTGCAAACGTCACTGCGGTAGTGCACTCTCGACTTGCACTCTCTGCGCGAGACCGCACGGATCTCGGCTAAAGTCTTAACGCGCGCTCCGAATACCGCTGTAGAAGGCGTTCGGAATATAGCCATCGACGGGAGGAGAACCCACCCGAATTCCTCGCGTGCAATAGTGAACTTTTATATGCACGATTTATATATATATATAAATTTATATATATTTATATATATAAATATATATAAATAAAACCCATATATATATATATGGGTGCTTCGAAGAAATTTTTTTTTTGCGTTACTCAACGGAAAATGTTACTACCTTATGAAAAAGTAATTCACACAAAATTTGAGAGGTCTAAACATTTTTTTAGGTAGTGCTCAAATGATTTTTATTTATTTTTCTTCGATTTTTCGTGCAATTTTTTTTCTTTACTTGCTTTCTTACTCCGAAACAACATATTACTCCAAAAAAACTCGCATACTTGTTAAGCGTTCAGTGATGTAAATACCGTGTTCTTGTTCATCAAGTGGTTGATATCATTTTCACAACCGAATTACATATATTGGTTCTTGTTCTGGAAATACAAATTGTTTATGGAAAAAAAAATATTCAAATAAAAATTGTGTATTATTACAGAAAAAATGATTAAATCAAGGCTTACATTGGATAACGCAATAACATTTTCTGCATCGAGATTAGAAAAAATTAATACTCCGTTAATCGTGAAAAGAAACATGAAAAAAGCGTTTAAGCACTAACTAAAAAATTGTTTAGAAACCTCAAACTTTGCAAAACTTTCTTTTTCTTAACATACTTCAATTTTCCGATGAGAAAAAAAATCGATTATATTTAACCACCCTAATACATCTCCCCCCCCCCCGCCCCCCCACACACACGCACACACAGGGTGTCCTGTTCTGAATGCATAATCCTGCAACTGACGATAGGTCAGACCATGTCCTACTATATACTGTAATTTCAGCTTAGTAAAAATTCCACGGGTTTCAAGATTTTGGGCTTTATCTTATTTTTTTAAAATCATCTGCTTTTGGTTTTTCGCATGCCATTTCTACAAATGATACGAATCGACAATAACTAAGCAACTTTTTAAAGTAAATGGCATGATATGCGTAGTACAATTTTTTTACACCGCAGGATATCGAAGTCAGATGTTCGAATTGGCTTGTATGAAAATTCTGCATAAGATCTTTTTTTCATAAAGTTTCATCAACATTTAAGGTTAAAAAGAAGACTTTTCTAGATAAAACGAATAACCAAGAGTTTTTTTTTTAACCGGGTCAAAGAAATTATCATTTGTAGAAATGACATGCGAAAAACCAAAAGTAGATGATTTTCATCTCGAAAACCGTAGGACTCTTACTCATCTGGAATTCCAGCATATAGTATATAGTAGGACATTATCTGACCTATCGATAGTTGCAGGATTATCCATTCATAACAGGACACCCTGTATATGGATATAATAAATGATTATGATCAGTATGTTGTTATGTATTATTATTATGTATTATTATTATGTTATTATGTATTATTAATTATTATCAGATTCTATTGCTTCGAGCAACTCACTTTTTCAGTTTGCACTACGAAGCATTCCCCTACTCCGTTGGTTTAGGCCCGATCTTAATTATTATTATTTACTTTTTCGAAGAATTGATAATGGATGAATGGATCTTGGCAGCGTACTCCCTCAGTTTACACTGACAAACACTCACCTACCCCCAAATACTCTCACCAAAAATAAACTCCACAAACCCAAACAAACCCAAATACCTTAATGTAACAATTTTTTTTTTTAATCATGTAAACCAACTCATATTATTTACATGTACCCATTTTTTATCATCCGAAAAGTCTGATTACATTTTCCATGCCATGAAATAGTTGTACTTTTGATTTCGTGTGAAAATATTTAATTAAAATCGATGTAAAGCTGATATTCGGGAAGCACCTCTTGGAAACGTCTTTTGGGTAAGCAATGCCCTTCCAAGCCCGGTTGTCTAATAAAAAAAAAATCAAACCGATCTAGTTAGTGTATCCTATGATTTCGTTAGTTTATCCTATGATTACTCGAAGGAATTTCCGAAACATCGAGTTTAAAAAAAAAGTGGTGCGTGTTCAAAGTATGAGTTTTCATTATTGCGAAAAAAATGGGCATTTTTCGTTCATTAAATGGAAAGTGTATATGGGAACGAAAAATTCTTCGACCAAATATTATCTTTCTACATTTAGAAAAAGTCTAGAAAATTTCAGAAAGATCGATGCAGTCGTTTTTGAGGTATTTTGCTCACCACCTTTGAAAATGTACTTGCCAGAAAAAAGCGTGGGACGTTTCGAGCGACGCGCCGAGCGTTGCGACGAGCGTCAATATAGCAGCATATGAATCTGTCAATTTTAGTCCGATCACCTTGACATTTTCAGGAAACATTTATAAGATGATATAGGTTACGGTGCCCAATTATTGGCACTTTAAAGGCTCAGTTATTTTCACTTTAAGGTGCCCAATTATTGGCTCTGCCAGGTGCCCAATTATTGGCTCGTCAAGGTACCCAATTATTAGCTCTTTAAGGTCCCTAATTATTGGCACTTCAGAGGTCCAATTATTGGCACTTTAAGGACCACTGTGTAGGTAGTAGAGAAGTGTCAATAATTGGCGGGGTGCCGAAAGAAGGTCACTTCACCCTAGTACAGTGTAGTTTAGGAAACCCTAGTGAATATTGGTTTTGGAAAGAAGTGATATTTCGCTTTTTACAGGCCCCTTAAGGATGTTGAGTCCCAAATCGCAAATGATGGTAAAATTCTGAAAATTTGGTATGTTTTTGGATGAAGTATTTCAGAGGTCGTGTAAAAATTTCACGACAATTAGGAAGATCGTTATTGAATAATTAACATTCACAAATTAAATGTTGTTTTATGGAAACTGATGTAACTTTGCAATGAGTTTTTTTTTTGACCTCTCAATTTTATAATATCTACAATATACTGAAAGCAACGGAAACAAAACGAAGTTTATTGATAATTTTTTTTTAATTTCTTTTAAAAATTGTTCTTAACAAAATGTTAATTTTCTAATAACGAGCTTCCTAATCGTCGTGAAATTTTAACACGACCTCTTAAATACTTCATACAAAAACATACCAAATTTTCCGAATTTTCTTATCATTTTTTATTTCAACCCTTAAAGAGGTTGAAGTAATGATGATAGAATGCTGAAAATTTTGTATGTTTTTACATAAAGTCTTCAGGAGGTCGTGTAAAAATTTCATGACGATTAAGAAGCGATTTATTGAACAATTAACATCACCATGTTTCATAGGGACTCAACATCCTTAATATAAATTGAACGATCCTTGAACAGTCCTGAATAAAAGTATGCTTATAAATATCCGAAGGTGCGTTTGAAGCCTCTGGGGTTGATTATGGAAAAAATTGACTACTGCAAGGACGGTCCTCGAGTTTTCAAAATCACCTTTCCGCGTGTGTATATATATATATATATATATATATATGGGCCGTTCCGTTCAACACTTTTAAAGCGTGAACCAAACAAGTGCACTGCGATCTCGACCAATAAGGCGATCTTCCGGACGGGTCAATGCTTACTGGTTTTGTATTACACACACCGCAGCCCGAGAGAGTGCACGAGAGGAATACGTTGGTGCACACTATGAGCTCACACTATTCTCTATGCAGCTCGCCGGACGACGAGAGGGGGGTAAGGCAACCCTCTCCGTTACAAGCTCGTCGGAAAGCGACGAAGCGCGTCGCGTAACTGAAAACTCTCGATCTCGATATATCCGATTGCTTCGTATATATATATATATAAGTATATATACATACTTATATATATACTTATATATATATATAAGTATATATATATATATATATATATTGAATATATAAATATATATTCAAGTACGCTTCAAAGAAAGCGATGCAATTTTTCGTGAAAAAAAGGGAAATAGAAATTTTCGCAGATTAACATATTCACTTTCGTGCAGCGTTTCATTGTACCGAAGTGAAATAAAAAAGTAAAACAGAGATCGAGGACTTATGCTGCATTTATGTTATGTCGTGACGGATTACATTACGATGGAGATTTTCCTGAAATATTTTTTTATTTTGTCGGCGTTGCTTTGTATTTTTATTTTCATGTTTTTTCTTTATATTTGATTTTGTTGTCTCTGTATTTTTTTTATTCTTCGTATCCGTTTTTGTATTTTAAATTTATCTAATTTTTCTTTGTATTTGTACTTGTATTTGTATTTGTAATTTTAGTAATTTCTTTGTATTTTCATTATTACTCGTATTTATTATCGTATTTTCATTTTATTACATTTTTATTTGCATTTGTATTTTTGTTTCTATTCTCTTCTTCGTATTTTTATTCATTTGATGGGAATTGCAATGAATAAAAGTTGATTTCTGCAACGAACTGTTGTTGATTGCAAAAATTATGTTTGTTCGTATTTATTTTTTTATTTTTGTATTGGATTTACTTTTTATTTGTATTTGTATTGGTATGTTTATTGTTATTTCTTTGTTTGTATTTTCATTATTATTCGTATTTATATTAATTCGATTTTATTTTTTATTTTTATCGAATTCTTTGGTGCTCGCGAACTTATTTTTGCGGTGGTTGTCGATGTTAGTTTCAGACGCACGAGGGTGGCGAAAACCGCGCGAGAGCGCGCTGCGATGGCGTAGAACTATGAGAGAAAAACTTCTTGATCGACGATGCGCGTGAACGGGCATCGTACCTACGACGCATGTCAGGAAATGGGTGAGTCAATTATTCTTCGTTATTGAAATTGTTATCTCAATTTTTTATGAACTTGACTCGGATGTTTTCGCGTTTACGAAGGAACGGAATTTTTTTTTTATAGCGAATTGTACGGTAGTTTTCTTGATTGATTGGAGCGAAGTATTCCTTGATTAGAAAATTTCGAAAAAAATTCCGTCTATTTCGGAGCGATTTAATGAAACTGCCCTTGCCGACTAGACATGTTCGCGCGTGTAATGGGGTGAGATTCGAGGCCGTTGAAAGACAAGTTTCACGGAAACTATGGCTTTGAGGGGCAAACGTCCCGACGACAGAACTGTGAAGGATACTAATTTTTTTTAATCGCAGGCACGTCGAACTGACGTCTGCCCTGACAGCTTCAATGAATTCTACATCGTTATGGAGAAGAAAAAAACATTCAAATTTTGGCAAATCTTACGAAGTTTTTCCTCTTGTGACCTAAGCACCCACTAAGAAGAGATTTTTCGAAATTCAACCCTTAAGGGGAGAAAAGGGCTGGCAAAGTTTGTATGGAAACTAAAAAAAGTCTAGTCGAAATTACTTGAAATTTAGTATTCGCGTTCCTTGACACAATGAAACACGTATTTCGGCGTTTTCAGAACTTCAACCCCTAAGGGGAGAAAGAGGGTGGCAAAGTTTGTATGTAAAATTAAAAAAAATCTGCTCGAAAATTTACTTGAAATTTAGTGTTAAAGCTCTTCAACACAATTAATAAAACCCGTTTTTAGCGATTTTTGAAATTCAACCCCTAAACGAAAGGGGGTGGCAAAGTTTATAGGGAAAATAAAAAAAATCGGATCAAATTTACTTGAAACTTTGTATTACTGCTCCTAGACACAATTAATGAAATTTCGGCGTCTTTGAAAGTTCAATACTTAAGGGGAAAAGGGGGTAGCAAAGCTTGTATTGTAAAAGAAATATCTGTTCAGATTTGCTTGAAACTTCGTATTAATGCTTTGCAACACAATTCTACGTGTTCCTTAATGAAACATTTCCGGAGCACATTTCATTAAGGATTGCTCATCACAAATATTTTGACGTTCATCGAGGAAACGATCAACCTCCCTTCAATGGTGAGAAAGCGATAAATTAATAACGAAAAATATACAATCCATCACGGATACCTGGTAGGATTTATTCTCGCACGAAATCGAGATAGCTCTTTCATACTTTTGTGAACAAGAACCCGTTTAAATAATTCCTTTTCAGTGTTTGGAACGTCAAATGGCGATTTTTTAATTTCCAAAATAAATGTAACAAAAAAACAATCTTCTTGGAGAAGAAATATCAATGTCATCAAAATGCACAACTCGTACGAAAATATTGATCTTTAGGACGGAGATTAAAGCGACGTCGAATGACGTTTTTGTGTTTCAACAGATTGCGTGCCAGATAGCCATCGTCGCTTTCGAGAATTCGGCGATTTCACAATCTGACATTAGAAATCACTTTACTTTATCAGTACACGCGTAAAAAATGATCAAACTCACTAGAAAAGGCCTGTTAAAAAAAGGTTCAAAAACCTACTAAAAAACATGACAAAATTATCGATAAAGACAAAGAAAAATCTCTTGAGGGAAGAAATACCTTTAGGCGATAAAGAAATAGCTAATTTTCATGATTTTTTCAAAGGAAATATTTCTTCGTCATTATTGAGACTTAGGGAACGTTTTATTACTACTTTTGGCTATTACATGGTATATTTTTTATTAATCTTTAAAAATGGCAATGGTATGACACGGCCTCCTAAACGGGGTACGGCGGATGTCGCAGACGGCGTGACACGTAGCATCAGTGGTATTGATCTCAAAAATAAACAACGATGATTTTTCTTTCATTAACGCTCATACGCAGAATACGAACCAAGGAAAAGTGAGAAATATTGAAAATCGATGAAATGGTACGCTTCGAAACAAGAAGGTTGAATTTCCCGAAAACATTTTGCCATAAAGAAATACTTTTTTTTGTAATTTTCAGGAACATTTAGGTTCATGTTTTAGACAATAAGGTTAGAAAGATATATACCAAATTTCATCAGTATTGGTCGATTATGTTTTCAGCAATACGTCCCGCCAGTATTCAAAATGCAGTTTCGAAGGCTGTGGCATATCTCCGCCACTTTCAATGATTAATCAAAATAAAAAAATACCATGAAACAACCAAAAGTAGTAATAACACAGCTTTAGTTTAAAAAATCACAAAGAAATCTTTCCTTAAAAAATATCATGAAAATCAACAACTTTTTGCCTCACCGAAAGGTGAGGCCCCCTGCAACAACATCTTTGTGATTTCGAAAGAATATTATTGCTCGTCAATCTTTATAACGAAAAGATATGAATTGGTCTTCGAGCATAAACTCTGCTCGAACGGCGTATTATTTGATTAAAAAAACAAACGAAATTTGATGCACACGCAATCACGGAGCTCACTTTGCAACGGCATTGCCGTAATTAGCACGACCTCCGAGACAATTGGGTGCACACACCCACCGAACGTGCAAACAATTGGGATGGGGATTCCAAGGTTTTTGCGAAAATCAAGGTCGCTTGATTGGCAAGTGCAGGGAAGGTCGTGATCGTCGAAGCTAACAGATGTTCCAGGGCGTAGCCAGTCGACATATAGGGGAAAGATATTTTGAACTCGTCATATATGCCCAATGTTGACTATTATTCTGTGTGGCTGTTTTGAGGACAGTCGTTGAAATGACCTTCATATAAATATAAAATAAAGTGTTCACATTTATCTAAGGGTGGTTTCGAAAAATGGGGGTGTACGTGATGATGAGTATGGTGACGACTGTGATGAAGGACGACGACGTCGAATGGCTTCAAAATCACTTTTTCCCACAAATACAGGGTGGCCCGAATGTGACGGCCAAAAGAAGATTGCCTCATATCAATATCTGCAATCAGCTTCAGATATGTTCTACAATCTTTTTTACTTTTCGAAAGAAAACTTTTTTGTTGTTTTTTTTCGAGTTTTCTCGTAGCTAAGGTTTTTATTTCTACTCTCTTTTGTGTATGTATTTTCTTCTTGGAAGTTTTTGAAGGGGAGAAATCTTTATGTGAGGAACACACTGGCTGATTTTCATGATTTTTTCGAAAAATATTTAAGAATATTTTTTTCGTATGAAAAAGTGATTCACTCATAAAATTAATTACACATTTATTTAATATGAATATCAAGCTGTTAGAAAATATATATATTTTTTTAGCGATGTGCAAAATGGCCGACTGCTAATATTTCTTTTTGTTACCTTTTTTTCAATTGGCGTGACATATAACTTCAACAATTTTCACTCGATTTACTTCAAATTTAAAAGTTACGTTCCTAATTGTTTTTCGCAGCGAAGTACGTACGGAATTTCTGATTAATCGAATACTTTTCATTTTATGAGCAGTTTTATACAAAATTTTGCACTGAAAATTCATTTCTTAAGTTCAAATACCTACAACTTTTGAGTGAAACGATATTTTTTAAATTCCTTACGTACTTCTCTAGGTATTCTAATGCAGATTGACGAGAATTTTTGTTTTTTGTTCTAGGTCGAAAATTGTGGATGCTAAATGTCACGCCGCGGAGTGCCTAAAAAAAAGATATCGATAAAAAGAAAAATATCGGCAGTCGGCCATTTTGTACATCGAAAAAAAAAATATATATTTTCTAACAGCTTGATATCCGTACTAAGTAGATGTGTAATTAATTTTACGAGTGAATCACTTTTTTATACGAAAAAAGTTTGTTAAATTCGCACATGATTTTATACCCGTTACTGTGGCCTAACCCCTTAAAAAATTGCTTAGTCATTGTCGATTCGTATCATTTGTAAAAACGACATGCGAAAAATCAAAAGAAGATGATTTTTTTTTAACAGCACATAAAGCCCAAAATCTCAAAAACCGTGGGATTTTTACTAAACCGAAATTCCAGCATGTAGGAGGACACGACCTGTTTTATCGACAGTTGCAGGATTATCCATTAATAAGAGGACACCCTGTGTACATTCAGAGACGCACTCAGAGACGAATCATGGGCACGTCCGCGATCGGTTAGTTATTATGTAAGCCATTCAAGGCAGCCCACAGGGAAGAATGACGCGATCGCAAGGTGTGTCCGACTCATCCTGTCTTTTCTTTCTAACTCGATCTTGCTACCATTTCGCACGTTTGACGGCCCCCGACGTAGGCATCGACTAAGCCGGTATATCGCCCACGAGCGATTGGAATTCTTGTGAAAATTCTATTTCGGTTCTTCCGTGATTTTACCACCGCAACGGTAGCGCGAGGGTGCTGAAAAAGCCGCAGAACACTGTTTATTCGATAACGGTTTATGCAAATATTCATATGTGTATATATAACCGGTTACAAATTTAAAGCGTTAGGCTACTGTGACGACCCGAAAATCTCGGTTAAAAAAAATTGAAACATTGAGTGCGTTGATTGAAAAATCGTTTGGACATTTATTTGTATGTAAATCAACAAAGTAGTGTACCAAATTGCATAAAAAAATTATTAATGATTGAAGTAGTTGGTAGCAATTCCGTGATGGACCTTTGAACGTGAGGGACTTGACGGTGTACTTGATTTTATCCACCCGGTTAATCTTAAACAAAAAAAACGACTTTCTTCTCAAAATAAATAATATTGGCTAAGACTTGACCGAGTTGTTTTTTGTTATCGACGTTCAATCATCAAAAAAAACTATTTTGAATTTTTAAATTATTTTTTTGTGGAAAATGCCATCATTGTCGTTAATAAGTAATGAAAAAGAAACGTTAGGAAGAAAAACTTCGGTCAAGATTAAACTACTGTTACACTAAACAAGTTTCCCAAATTTCAAGTCAATCCGTTAATTAGATGTCGAGAAATCGTGTACACCGTCAAAACATATTTTCGAGAAAAATGCGTTTAAAGTTTTAGTAGCGATTCTACCGTTGGAATAATAGGTTTACCTTCAATCTGCGATTCCTGCACCATATGTTGGACCTTGCTCTTCAGTTTAAATTGCCTCAAGCGATGAACGATTTTTTTTTCTCACAGTAGCCTAATTTTTTAACATTCCGCGATCTTGGCATCACATAATTGAATATGCGGATGCCTTCCTCCTGATTCAGCCACCTCATTCGACCTCTATCACGTTCTCTGTCTCTTCGACTTTGTGTCTCTTTTTCCTGCTCTCCCTAGCGACATTCCGAGCTTCCCTCGCATACTTTTCTCTCTTTATCGCCGCATTCAGATTTAATAATTACGCCCTGCAGGGAATTTGCATTAGCGCCCTCCGGGCATCCGCGTTTTGATTATTGGCTTGGCCAGCAAGTATGTATGCATATGATCCCTTCTCAACGAGCGTACATTTATATATAAATATGCATACAGTACCGATCAAAAGTTCTCGATCACTTTCGATAATTGGAATATTTCCGATCACTTTGGATAATTGCAAAATGATATTAGAATAATATAGTTCATTTGATTAATTTTATTACGAAGATACTATATAATTCTGTAAAGTGAATTATATTATTCTAATATAATTTTGCAAATATCCAAAGTGATCGAAAACTTTTGATCGGTACTGTGTATAGCACTACATGTTATAAAACTGTACGATCCGTATGTTTGTTCGCTTGTACCTCGAGAACTACCGAATCGATTTCGATGAATCTTTCACAGAAATCGTCTGGAATAAGATAGTGGCTGATGGTTTATTGCAATCGCAATAGTTCATTGCATTTACAATCGCGAACATAACAATAATCATGTGAAAACAAATTAATGAGCACAAACGAATAAACAAATGAACAAGACGACAAAGGAAAAAAATTGACGAATAATCGTGAGTTCTTCGTAATTTGTCAATTTCTATCAATGGCCGTTGCAGTTCGTTATTATTTTCAATGCTAATATTAAAATATCGAAAATGTCAAATTTATAACACTTGATGACAAAACATATTATTAAATATCGAATTAACATTCAATAATATATATTTTTCGTTATTAAATTGAAAAAGTTATTAAAAAAGACAAAGAAAATTAACAACCACAAACGAGTAAAGAAATAAGCAACCGAACGACAAAAAATTGACGAATAATCGTTATTATTTTCAAAAATCACTGCACAGAAAAAACAAACGAAAAAATTTCGATCTAAAGATCAAATGAACCAATTAACAAAAATTGACAAACAGCGAGTCACGCTTTGTCTGTGATACGGTAAAACAAAATAATCTCCAAAAACAGACACGCAGACATGTAAAACGTCAAACGACTAACGCCCACCGACGTCAAGCGTTCCATAAATAAAGCGAGACGCAAGCTCGATGACTGTCCAATGCGCATATCAAACGCGACTCAAAGCCGAAGTGATGCCCCCCGACAAGGGAGCGTATAATCGCGTATACGTGTATTTAGAAGAAACACGATCAAGACTAAAGGGGAGGTACCTATAGCCAAACAAAAAAATGCTTATTTTCATTTTTTCAAAAAGCTTTGTTTACCATTTTTGAGACTTTGGTGTTTTTTATTACTACTTTTGGTTGTTACATGATATTTTTTAAAATTAATCTTTCAAAATGCCGGAGGTACAGCACGGTCTTCTAAACGGGTTGCGGCGAATGTTATCAGACAACGTGACACATAGCATCGACGGGATTAATCCGAAAAAGAACCAACAATGATTCTTTTTTCACTAACACTCATACGCAGAATATAAACCAAGAAAAAGTAAGAAATGTTGTAGATTCATGAAATGGTACGCCCTAAAACAAAAATATTGAATTTACAACAAAAATGACTACATCTTGCGATAAAAAAATATCTTTTCCTTATTTTCAAAAACATTTAGGTTCATATTTTAGACAATAAGGTTAGAAAGATTTATACCAAGTTTCATCAGAGTCGGTCGATTAGTTTCTTAGCTATACGTAACGCCAGTATTGCAATTGCAGTTTAGAAGCGTGCCATATAACTGCACTATCAAGACTGGCGTGACCTATAGCTAAAGAACTTATCGACCGATTCTAATGAAATTCTGTATAAATCTTTCTAACCTCATTGTCTAAAACATGAACCTAAATGTTTTCGAAAATACGACAAAAAATGGTTTTTATTGCAAAATGTAGCCATTGTTATCAGAACATTCAATCTTTTTGTTTCAAAGCGTAACATTCCATCGACTTTCAACATTTTTCACTTTTTCTTGGTTCATATTCTGCATATGAATGTTAATAAAAGAAATATCCTCGTCAGTTTTTTTCACATTAATCCCGCCGCTGCTACACGTCACGCCGTCCGACAACATCCGCCGCTGATCATGAAAATCAGCAAACTTATTTCTCGCCTATAAGTATTTCCCCCTTAAAGCTTCGCGCCATGGGCGAAAGGGAAGAAACGAAAAGCTGACAAGGAAAAAGAAAAAAGAAAGAGAATCCAACGTTTCTCGTTTGACCCTGCGACGCGATAATTGGATCAAGCGACTCGGTGGCTTCACACGTATACGTGTGTGCCCACAGAGTGTCATACCTTTTGCAAGCGCATTCAACAGCGAATTGGTGCGGTAAACAACGCGTATATATAAGCGGGGGTGTCTCACCGGCCGTAAACAACGACTACGCGTTTAGTGTATCGTTTGAAAATATATATTGCCGACGTATCCATACGTGAGTATAACGGGCGACGGAGGGGCTGCGGGGCGGTGGGGGTCAGGGACTTTGGTATCGTGCCCAGCGAGCAATTAGCATTTGCATCCCGCCGTTAATAACGAGCCTCGCTCGATCGAACATAAGTTGAGCAGACATTCTACTTCGATAAACAATTTTTGTATGAATTTTCAGTCTATTATAATAAGAATTACGATAATAATAATAAGAATTATTATTATTTTTTTTGGGTGAATTTTCAGTTTATAAGAATAAAAATTACATGTAATAATAATAATAATTATTATTAACGTGATTCTTATTATTATTGACGTAATTCTTATTATAATAAACTTAAAATTCATACAAACATTGTATGTAATGATTCTCATTATTATTATTAACGTGACTATTATTATAACAAGATGAAACTTAATACAAAAATGTTTTATCCAAGCGAGATATCGGCTCATTTTATGTTAATAATAATAATTATTATTCCTACCATAGTTAGGATGATGAAGTAATGACAATAATAAAGGTTGAAGTGTGGAAAAGGGTCCCAAGGTATCTACTTAAAATAATGCAGATATGGGGGATCGTGGGTGGCCAAAAAAAATCCTAAGGGACGAAGTGATGCAATCATCAATGGTAACCCATGAAAAGCAATGAAAAGAATGAAGCAATGAAAATCTCACGTGAGGGGACAATCTGACAAGCTGTGTTTAAAATGAAAATGTAAGGGGGCTGGAGGAAAAATAGAAAGAGGTATAAAAATTAAAATTGAACAACAAATTCAGTACGATTGGAGCAAAATCGATGGTTCAACATACTGCAAGGAATGTAAACATAGGAAAACAGGTATACACCTGGACAAATATTGGGAGGACAAGCTGATTAGCGGAGAATTAAAACAAACGTGGGTTAGGCTAATCGTAAGATGTGATAATGTCGCGAAAGACGAGAAAAAAGGGTATGTAGACTCATAGTGAATGAGCTGGAGGAATGTTTTGAAAATGACAGGGGGTTAGAAAATGATTAAGTAACTTAAATGATGAGGGGCATTTATCTGAACACCCGTAAAAGGGTATACAGGAAATAAACTCCTACTACTACTACTACTAATAATAATAATAATTATTATTATTATCATCGTGATGCTGATGAAGATACCACTAATAATAATAATAATAAAAAACAATAGCAGGTTTTTGTATCAAGCTTCAGTTCAGTATAATAAAAATAATAATAACAGCAATTACAAGAATACAAAAAACAATAATAATGATACTATTACAATTAGAAATAATAATAGTCATCGATGACACTAACAAAACTTAAAGTAACGACAATAGGAACAATAACAACGACAACAACAACGACAATAATGAAAAAAAATAATAAAAATACAACTTGGAATAGTTATAATAATTAATGACACTGATATAACGGAAAATAATGATAATTATAATAATAGCAACAACAATTATATATAATAACGATAATAATACAACTACCAATAATAATCAATGACACACAACTGAAAATAATGAAAATAACGACAAAACAACAACAATAATGGTAATCGTAACAATAGAAATGACAGCAATGCATTATCATCATCATGATAACAACCGTGAACTGCGTTTCGTGAAAAAATCAAAATCATTATTTCGATTGTACTCCAACCTTTGATACGTCGGCAATAGCAGTGTCTCTTTTTTCACATTCCGACAAAAAATTAATTGATTCCAATTTAAATATTTTTACCCCAGTCGCGGTACTTGGAAGAAAATAAAATAGAATAACAATAAGAAAACGTTTTCCTTCATCACGTCAGGAACTTGCTGACCCGAGTTTCTGAAACGTGAAAAACATGTTGAAAGGATGGAGAAAAGAGGACGATGTATTTCCTGCGTTTCGTCTGATCGAAACGTCATAGGCTCATTATTCTTTCGTTGCGTCGGCGAACGTAACAAAAATATAGCCGGACCGATCGACGCCGGTGTATCATGCACATATGAGAATGAATGGGCATAGAAGACTATGCAGGTGAGAGACACGCTGAAACGTCAATCAAGAAATGCATACTACACTCGTAAAACGGAGCTGGGCAAATTTATTGCCAGGCGCGCCCCGCGCGCACACACACACACACACACACACACACACACACACACACACACACACGCGCGCGCGCGCGCGCACGCACGCACGCACACACATGTATGTGTGCATGTATGTATGTATATACGACTGCGTTAACCCACCGGAAGCGAACGATTTCGTTCGCCAGCCCGCGCGCTTCGCGAACAGGATCTCGTCATTTGTCCGGTGGAACATCGCGCGAGTGCAGGCACATTCGAAGTACGGGAAAAAAATCAATGGTGGAAAAAAAGTAACCTTGGGAAATAATCGAATCGAACGGTTCGGCAATAAAGAAAAAAACGTTGTCACCAAAGTTCGGCGTTAATGCACACATGCACACATATTTATACGTATATTTATATATTTTATGTTTATACTTTGATAAGAATATGAAGTATGAATGGTCATAGTGTAAAAATGATCAATAAGGGCAAAATTAAAAAAAAAATGCACTGCCAAGAATTCCACTAGTGTGTGGGTGTGTGTATATATATATGTGTGTATAATATATATATATATATATATATATATATATATATATATATACACTAGTGGAATTGTCGACAGTGCAGTTTTTTTTATTTCGCCTTTATTGATCATTTTTACATTATGATCATTCATACTTTATATTCTTATCAAAGTATATAAATAAAAATGTAGAGGAATGGAAGACATAGAAACTGAATATAATTGTATACATGAAAGAAAAGCTATGTAACAAAAAAAAGCATAAGAAATATGACATTCGTAAGCACCAGGGTCTGGTATAGCTGAATCAAACATTTACAAACTAAATACTTCGTTTTCATGTACAAATATACATGTTAAAAATGTCTCATTATAACTACAAACATTTCATAACGATCGGCGTTCGCACTTAATTGAAATACGATACATACGCATCTATGTACAGTACCGGTCAAAAGTTTTCGATCATTTTGGATAATTGGGAAAATACATTGGAATAATATAATTCGTGTTGTTGCTTATTTTACGAAGATACTATATAGCTCTACGGAATTAATTGGATTATTCTGATATTATTTTACAATCATCCAAAGTGATTGAAACATTTTCAATACACACACACACACACACAGCCGCATATATATATATATATATGTATATAATTATTGTGCATATTTTATATACATACATCTGATGTATATGTAGTTGGTTGGTAGTTCTTTTTTTCATTTGAGTTGTTTAACCCTTTAAGGGTGTTCGCAAACAGTACCCCCATACATACTATTCCCCTTTACATTTTATTTTATGTATATATAAAATATACATATTAAAAAATTATTTCGTTTTGACCAACTATATTTTGCTTACGTCAAGCGTTCGCCCATAATTGAAATACCATACTTACGCATCTATATATAGTGTACATTTTATATATACATTTTATGTACATACACATCTACATGTAGAAAGAAAAATTCCATTATGACCAAAAACCATTTATTATAGCCAACGTTCGCACTTGATTGGAATACCTTGCAAAAAAGTATATATACAGGGTGCCCTGTTATGGATGGATAATCCTGCAACCGTCGATAGGTCAGATCATGCCCTACTCCACGCTGGAATTTCAGTCTAGTAAATGATTCGTGATAAGAATCGTCTGCTTTTGGTTTTTCGCATGCCATTTCTACAAATGATAACTTTTTTTTACCCAGTCATTTAAAAAATACTCTTATGGTTTTTTGTTTCATCCAGAAAAGTATTCTTTTCACCCTTAAATATTAAGGCAACTTTATGAAAAAAGATCTTATGCAGAATTTTCATATAAACCAATTCGAACATCTGACTGATAGTCTGCGGTGTAAAAAAAAAATGTATTACCCATATCGTGCCAATTGCTTTAAGAAGTTGCTTAGATATTGTCGATTCGTATTATTTGTAGAAATGGCATGCGAAAAACCAAAAGCAGATGGTTTTTTGGCATAACAGGACACCCTGTGTATATATATATATTATGATGTTGATCCAGGTACACAATATATATATATATATATACATTATGTTCCTGGATCGATACCTTAAAATCAGAACGGCGTATAGAGGGATTAAAAGAAAGGGATGTTACGCCCTTTTGGCATTCGCAAAGATCGATACAGTGCGTAGCCGGGTTATCTTAACGATCTCGACTATCTAGAACGTATTGATCGTGCGTTCAAGCAGCTGTAGAGCCCCTCGGTACACTCTGCGAGTGGCTGACAGTAGCGTCAGGGCGACCACGGCGAAAACACACACGTGTCTCGGCCGCGCATTAACGCTCGCGCACCCTTTGTTGTGTCTCGGTGTAGCCGCCTCTGAAGTTCGTTCCCGCGGCCGAATCTCCAACGACACCCAAATACATTCGGCGAAAATAATTTTGACATTTTTTTTGTCACCGAGCGAAGGAGAGCAAATGTCTTGAAACGTGATGTGAAAAAAAGTGGCGAAAAAACGACTAGTGTGGTTCGTCGTAACGTTTTTTTCTACGACTATCAGGTATCGCTGGATGGGCAGGTGGTTGATGTAGGCAGAGCAGGAGAGCGATGAAAAGACACTTGTTTATCGAGCGAATATAATGGTTTTCCATCTCTGGGGCGATGACCGACGCGCGGGACTTTGCCCAGGGTGGATGACACTTGATAGTTTCTTTTTTTTTTTTCTTATTTATGAAAAATATTATATGTTGGTGTCGCAATAATTGATAAACGATAAGGGAGCTTTTATTTAGATGATAGATTGGACGAGAATATATTGCACGATCTTTACTGGAGGGCTCGTAATTATTATTGTTTTTTTTTAATTTTCTCTCCTTGAGTCGGGTATAAGTTCGTTGAAAGGACGTTTGTTGAATTTTCTCGCCAACTAATAGTCAGCGTTCTTCGGTTTTATTGGTGCTGGTTTTTTATTTGTTTCGTGCAAGAATTGTTTTGCTTCGCTGTTTTTTTTTATTTACGTACGGTTTCGTCCTTGAAATTAAAGGAAAAATGATTTCTTTTTTTCGAATTATTACAAGTCGCCGTGTTTTTAGAAAATACTTCCTTACGAATTGTTTCGTCCTCGAGTTGATGAAAAATTAATTTGTATGTTTTTCACAAATTATTTCATGCTTCCGAGATCTTTCAAAATTAATTTCACATTTTTTTTTACGAATTCTTTTACGTCGAGTTTTTTCCAAATTAATTTTCCGTTTTGTCACGAACCGTTTCACGTCCACTTGCTTTTTAAATTTTATTTTTTCACGAATTATCACATATCGCCTCGTTTTTTCACAAACTATCGCACATCCCCTTGTTTTTTAAACTTGATTTTGTATTTTTTCACTAATTACTTTAGGTATCCGTGTTTTTCAATTTATCTGTCATTTCTTTTACGATTTTTTTTTACGACAGTGGAAAATTTCGTATGAGAATATCATTCGTCTTCTTTTTTAACAACGTAGTACTAATTAGGCGTAGCAAGTTGTGAAAGACCACAATATTTATTAGTTAGGGAGAGAGTGCGAGAGAGAGAGAGAGAGAGAGAGAGAGAGAGAGAGAGAGAGAGAGAGAAAAGAGTATTAATTATCGATGGGAGCAAAGCGGATCTCCGAGATCAAGAAGCACGATCGATATCACGTGTGCAAAATCACTACCAACACTAAAGCTACTCTCGGCTTTCCGGGGAACTATATCATTGCGCTTTATTATAGAACCAGACCCGATACTACTTACCACCGGCATTACATGAGAAACGTTGGTAACGTAATACCCTGTGGATATCACATACGCATACGCGTAGGAAGCGTGTTTATTTCATACATTAAGGGGGAAGATACTTTTAGGCGATGAAAAAATTGCTGATTTTCGTGATTTTTTTTCACGAGCACTGTTTTCTTCACCTCTTTTCAGACTTCGGGTACGTTTTATTTGGCTGTTACGTGGTATTTAAAAAAAAAGTATCCATCTTCAAAAATGGCAGAGGTATGGCACGGTCTTCTAAACGGGTTGCGGCGGAGACACGTAGCGTCGGAACCCCCGATGAGAATCTTTGAAAACGTTTGTGATTTTGGTAGCCTAAATGTGCCAGAAAAAATTAGGCGAGACGAAATAAAAAAGAAAAAAAAATGGTTGCATCCCAACCATGCAAACTTCAACATCATAAAATATTGATCTCGTCGTTTTTATCGAATACTTTTAGCTCGATGACATTGTCAAAATTTGTACAAATATGCAATGTTTTTTCCAAATGCTACAGCTCGGTAAATTCGTTTGAAAAAAAAAATAATAGTTAATCGTCCATGTCAGTGAAAAAAATCGCCAAAATAATTGTCAGGGCAAGAAATTATTTGTATTTTGCAGATCGAATTTTATGTTGAAGAAAAATGTATAGGGACCTGAAAATGGGCCGCACTTTGTCTCAGGCTTTCACATAAACAAATATCTTCGAATAAATAAATTAACGAATAGCTGTCGAATGTTTTTACGAGCCCATTCGAATGGAGCCGAGCTCGAGGATGGGGGAATTAATTCTCCGTGTTCAGGAACGAGGAAAAAAGAAGATCCGACGCGTTGACGAATAAGCGTAGGCAGAAATACCAGAAGTGTTGCTTCTTCTTTCTTGCTTTTTTTTTTCATTTATTTTTCCATTCGACGCCAACAAAGTATCATAGACACTGCGGGGCGACGAGTGCCCGTAGAGAGCTTAAACCGAGGATATACATCACTCGCGTTACATAATGCCTCAATGTTAGTAAAAAGAAACCGAGAGTGCGCAATGTAGTACACACGAAAGCGCGTATCACTCGTGACAAGTCTCTCATACGTAAATGTCTCTCTTGCTTTTTCCCCATTTATTATTATTTTTCTCATTGTTGAAAAACTCAAATATTCATTCATACATTTATTTAAACGTGTACATTTTCTTTAATTTTGCCCTTTTTTGTAAATATTTCTCTATTTTGAATGATTTCTTTATTTTGGAATTTTGTATTGTTTATTTATATCGCAATTTTTTATTACTTTTTAATTTTTTGATTTTGCTAAATATTCGGAAGTGGGACTCCTGCTAGAATCGGGTTAATTTTCTTCAAGGGTTCAAACAAACCCAAACAAGCCTAAACGAGCCCAAACAAAAATTAGCCTGATTCTAGCAGAAGCCTTGCTTCCAAATATCTACCGTGATTTTGTATTGTTTTTTACTTTCGTGCATTATTTCTTCACTTCGTGATTCTGTATGATTTTTTTTCTTTCGTGATTTTGCATTATTTCTTATTTTCATAATTTCGTATTGTTTCTTGGTGCATTAATTCCTCACTTCGTGATTTTGGATGATTTTTTCTTTCGTGATTTTGCATTATTCCTTTATTTAGCGATTTCGTACAATTGTTTTATTTCGCATTTCTGTATTATTTGTTTTTTTTTTTTTTCGTAATTTGGTATTATTCTTTCTATTTGGATAATTTCTTACTTTCTATTATTTTGGATTTTTTCCATTTTGTATTACTTCTTGATTTTCTCTATTTTTTTCTTCTATTTTTCCTGTTTGAGTTTATTTGGGTCATTTTGTATTATTTTTTGAGTTTTTTTGTAGTGTTTTGTAGTGCAATTTACAAACAAATCATCCGCCACGCTTCATCGTTTGCCCTCGTGCTTCCTCCTTCCAGTGGTTTACACGTCCACTACCACTTTTGTCGGAGCAGCAATGTCGCAAGTTATTCTCGAGACGTTGGTCTCGCGACATTGCAACAATTCAAAATGACGAGAATGAAAGATTAAAGCAAATACAAGTGTTATTTGTTGACGACTAAACGTCAACCGTAAAATCCCGACAGTAATATATACGGTGAATTTTACAAAGTGCGTAGTGGGTAACGATAGATTGACACGGTCGTGAAATGTGTAGGATTTGTTTTTTTCGTTCATGACAAATATTTCGTCGTCCTGTGCTCAGTGATTCTTGTGACAGTTTTTTTTTATTAATAATGATTTTTAATGCGTCAAATTTATTTTACGACATTGCTATATACAGATATACACAGGGTGGCCCGAAAAGTGGCGTTCAAAATGAAAATCTTGTGAAAAATGATGCCTTGTGTCAATACCTATATCCGAACCAACCCCACGTACGTTGCACGATATTTCTTTTACTTTTTGAGGAGAAAAGTATTTTTTCTTCTTTTCTTTTGTGCATACACTTTCCACGCGATTTTTTTACCCCTGTTATTGTTGTGAAGTGCACTCTTGAGCAATGAATAAATTACCAACCGGAAACGTAAATGCGGAAGATTGTAATGAAAATGTTTGAAAATAGATTTGAGAAAATCAGACACTAAAGTTCAGATGTGAAAAAGAAATACTTATCCTGGTCTAAATGACTTTCAATTATTTTTGAGAACTTCGAAGAGGAAAGTGCATACACAAAAGAGAGTAAAAGCAAAAAACTACGCTACATAAAATTTTTTAAAAAATTAAATAAAAAGTGTTTTTTTCTCGAAAAGTAAAAAATATCGTAGAACCTACGTGAGGTGATGGTAGGTATCTGGATAAACCTCACATGCTACGATTTTTCTACTTTGCAAGAACGAGGCATTTTGATTTTTTTTCGAATTTACCTGTTGCGTACGTTTTTATTTCTTATTCTCAGTTTTTGAATGTACTTTTCTCTTAAAAGTTTTTAGAAGTAATTGGGAGTCGTTTAGACTAGTATAAGTATTTTTTTAATCATCTGAACTCAAGTAACTAATCATCTCAAGCCTACGTCTTGAACTTTTCATTAAAATCTTCGACATTGACGTTAGTGTTCAGCAGGTTATTTATCTGCTGCTTAACAGTGCACTTTATAACGAAAAAAAACGTAAAAAAAATCTTGAGGAAAGTACATACACAAAAAAGAAAAATTACAAAATGCTTCGTTTCTCGAAAGGTAAAAAAGATGACGATTGGTCGTTACCAACTGAACACTAACGTAAACACCGAAAATTTTTATCAAAAGTTTAAAAGATAGGCTTGACAGGAGCAGTCACCAAAGTTTGGATGATTAAAAAATGCTACTACTGTTCTAAATGACTCCCAATTGCATTTGAAAATTTCAATGAGGAAGGTACATACACAAAAGAGAGTAAATATAAAAATCTACACTACAGAAAAACTGAAAAAACAAAACATCAGAGTGTTGTTTTTCAAAAGTAAAAAAAGATCGTGGTACATACATGGGGGTGGTTACATTACATTGATACGAGGCATCAAGATTCCCATTCTGGACGTCACTTTCACCCACCCTCTTTATATAAATATACAGGGTGGACCTGTATATATCATGGACCAACACAATTTTTTGGGGGATTGGGGGCATCATTTGCTACTTTTTTCACCCTTAGACCCTATGTCCCAAGTGACACAATAATAGAGATATTATTTTTCATTCGTTTTTTCAATTTCTCGAAATTTCGCCTTTAAATCGTGATAACTTATTTATTTCCGGTTGCAATAACACGAAATAACTTTTGTTGTATTCTGCAATGTATGTTTATTGTAAATAAATCATTATTTGATACAATTGGTTTCAAGAAAGAGACGGTTGAGCTTCCAGTCCTAAAAATGTGTAAATCTTTGAAAACCTTCAACTCCCAAATTCATTATTAAAAAAACCCATTCTCTTTATTTTGACCACACAATGGATGATTTCTACGACATTTAGCATATCATTGGAAAGGGTATAAACTACAGAACTTTAAAAAACGAAGCTGCGTTCAAAATAGCTTTTAGGTTTTGCTCATAATGAATTTGGAAGTTGACATTTTTCATACATCTACGCATTTTTAAGATTGGAAGCTCACGAGTCATTTTCTATAATTAGCATACATTGCAGAATACGACAAAAATTATTTCGCGCTATTACATCCACAATAAAAAAGTGATGACAATTTAAAGCCAAAATTTCAGGTAGTTAAACACGATAAAAAATCGTATCTTAATTACCGTTATACTTAGTGACATTAAGGGCGAAAAAAGTATCAAATGACGCCCTCAATCTCTCAAAAAATTGTGTCGGGTGCCCTGTACATCGTACAATAAATTACACATATACACGAAAAAGACATTGATTTTTACGCTGCTTTTTTTTCGTCCGTACACCAGTGCAGTTTGCTCAGCTGGGCTGACAATGTGAACGCCACGTGATCGTCCACAGCGCGGAATTTTTTTCCCCCTCATCAACGACGAACGTCGATTCGTTGAAAAATTAATCAACCAACAAAAAAAAAGAGGAAAAAAAACTCGTATAAATCGAAGTGATGAAACGAAAAACAAAAAAATTGGAAGTTCGCCGATCATTTTATCGCCTCGAACAGTGACCCCGATTCCGAGAGTGCCAATTTTTCTGGATGCAGAATAAAACGCGAGCTTCTTTCCCTCCTTTTTGAAATATTGGTGTGCGTGTGTGCACGAAGGAGAAAAAAAGAAAAAAAATGAGAGCGCAGAAGAGCCGAGACGCGGCTGACGAGAAGTTTACTCCGTTTGTGACGTTTTACCGTGACACGAATTAAATCGAACGCATTAAAAAAGGCCGGGGTCATCGGGCGAGGGCGCGCGCTCGCGAGGGGCGCAGGGGGAGGGAATAATCTCGCAATGTCCACGCCGGATATGATGGACACCATCGAGGAGGCTGAACAAGCCTGGAGTGAGTACTTTTTCTCGCCGCTATTCGCTAGAGTATAATCGTTGCTATACCATCACACCGACCGAAAGTAATCGAAGGAGAATTGTGAAGAAAAAAAATTGAAGTTAAACATTTTTTTTTCTCACGGAAATTTAACTCAAAAATATTCAAACGATTTTGCCAATATTCGTATAGTATAGTGTTTATTGTGATAATTAAAATCGTATTGTTTAAGGGGGTTGTTCATTTGAGAATGTCATATGATGTTTCACGAATTTCATGTTATTCGCCTTATACTATATCAAGGGGGGGGGGGGGGGAACTTTAGACGAGGAAAAAATTGCTGATTTTCATGATTTTATTAAAGGGATTTTAAATAAATTTTGTCTCACTTTATACGGCTGAAAAATAAAGTATTTTTGGGAATTTTTTTGTATGGTTCTGATAAAAGATGACGATGTACATATTTTGGGCTTGATGAAATAACTCTTGAAATGTATGAATTTTTTTTTTTTTTTCATTCTACATAATTGATCAATCCCTGGTAGCCATGTCAGCTTCGTTAATGTTACTTCCGAGTAGATTTGTTTGAAACACAAAAACAAAAAAGATTTGAGTTCAGTACGGTTGTGGCTACTATTCGAACTAGAATTGTTAATTTTTGTATTAAAATAAAAAAAATGGCTGAAAATAAAATGAAAATAAAAAATGGTTGGAAAGAAGACTTTTCTCGATGAAACAAATAATCATGTATATTTTTTAAAGACCCGGGTCAAAAAAAGTTATCAATTGTAGAAATCGCATGCGAAAAACCAAACGCACAATTTTTTTATCTCGAAAACCATGGGACTTTTACTAAACTGAAATTTCAGTATATAGTAGGACAGGATCTGACTTATCGACAGTTGCAGGAGTATCCATTCATAACAGGACACCCTGTATATATATATACATATATATATATATATATATATATATATATATATATATATATATATATATGTATATACAGAGTATTATGAAGGTCGATGTGAAACCTTAAGGAGGTGATAGGTCACCTCGTTAGAAACATATTTAACCTAGGTTACCCTAGTCATAAGTCGAAGGATTTCGAGTTATCGTGGTAACTATGATTTTTGAAAAAAATCGCAAAGTAAGTACTAACTCATTTACCTCTTATGTTAATGCTATTTTTTTTTAAATAGCCTCAACATAAGAGGTAATTTTTTTTTACAAGTCTTTAATTATTCAACAGGTCCCATTTAGTTAGTTGTGTGGATACAGATGATTGTTTGGTGTTTATCAATGTAATGCACATCAAGCTAAGACGCAAATAAGTTCTTAGTTACCAATTATTGTCCGTTTGCACATTAGGAACGAGTTGGTACCTAATTCTGGAAAATTTTCCAAAAATCATACTTCCCATGATAACTCAAAATCCTTAAACTTTGAACTAAGGCAACCTAGGTTAGATATGTTCCTAACGAGATGACCGGTCACCCCCTTAAGGATTTGCATCAACCTTCCTAACATCCTGTATATATATATATATATTAGGGTGGTTCAAAATAAAATAACTTCTTTTTTCGCGGTACTCAACGGAAAATGTTACTACGTTATGAAAAAGTAACTCATACCAAATTTGAGAGGTCTAAACATTTTTTTAGGTAGTGCTCAAACGACGTTTAATTTTTTTTTCGATTTTTCGTCAATTTTTTTTCTTCATTTGCTTTCTTACACTAGAACAACATATTACTCCAAAAAACACGCATACTTGTTAGACGTTCAGTGATGTAAACACCGTGTTCTTGTTCATCAAGTGGTTGATATAATTTTCATAACCGAATTACATATATTGATTCTTTATCTGCAAATACAAATTGTTTGTGGTAAAAAAAGAATTTTAATAAAAATTGTGTATTGTTACAGAAAAAATTAAATCAAGACTTACATTGGATCACGCACTAACATATTCTGCATCGAGATAACAAACAAAATTAATACTTCGATGATCATGAAAAAAAATCATGAAAAGGCGTTTGAGCACTAACTAAAAAATTATTTAGAACCCTCAAATTTTGCAAAAGTTTCTTTTTCTCAACATACTTCAATTTTCCGTTAAAAAAAAATCGATTTTTTTAACCACCCATATATATATATATCCTTTCAACCGAACCCAAATGCACATTAAGGGCCTCGTATTATTGCTTAATTTCGTTAATAGAATAAATCGTTGCACTCGCCTGTAGCGAATGACAAAGACACTAATTCGAATACAATTAAAAGCGGATTAACATGTTACAGAACATCGAACAATATATATATATATAAGCCTTGATGAATCACGTTCCATTTCACAAATTTATTGACGGACATATATATATATATATATATATGCCCGTTCAATCGAACCCAAATGCACATTAAGGGCCTTGTGACATTGCTTAATTTCGTTAATTGAATAAATCTTTGCACTCGCCTGTAGCGAATGACAAAGATACTAATTCGAATACAATTAAAAGCGGAAAAACATGTTACAGAACAACGAACAACATATATAAACCTTGATGAATCACGTTCCATTTCACAAGAGCGACCGCAGAATTCCTGATAAGCAACATGCCGTTTTTACTCCTTTCCATCACGATACTCGACACGCAAAGCTCCAAAAATTGAATTTTCGTGTTGTTGAAAAAAAAAAACAAAATCACCCACCCCCTTAAAGCGGCACAATTGCCGACGCGAATAACGAACAAAAAAAACGCGTGTCTTCATCCTTAAGCCTACGCTATCGAAAGGTGCTCGAGTGCTTCCGTGACGATCACCATCGCATTACTTCGCACGTTTTTTTTTTCTCTTCGCCACGCTTGCGCGCGAACACGCATTGTGCGAAGCCCCCGTGGAATGTCGACTAATTAATTAACCCGCGAAGGTAGAAATAAAAAATGCGCATAATTTACGTTGCCACGGGGAATAGCGAGGAAAACGAAAGGCGCCGCGTTATTTCCGCGATCCCATCGCCGAGCGGGATCTTCCTTACCGACAGTCGGTAAGCCGATTTCTCGCGTTGCGAACGCGGGAGTTCGAAAAAGAAGAAAAAATCGTGGAAACAGGATTCGAAGGATCTGTGGCGGGTGTGTCGTTTGTTTTTTCTTTTTACGAATTTTTCTTTTCGCTCTTTCAATGTGTTTTTTTCTCCCCTCGCGATGGCAGATGAGATGCTGGAATGCGAGACCGGATCGCTTCTTGGCAGAGTTGCCGATCTCGAGAGGCAATCGTTGGCGCAGAGGGACGAGATAGTTTGTCTGCGAGCCACTCTCGCGGATGCGCTGCGGCGAATCGCACAATTGGAGGGCCGGGACAAGAGGGAGGACGAGAGAAACGAGAGGAGAAACGAGAGGCTCGTATCTTCGCCACTGAGAAACGGCCACGTACCACTGAGGGGTAAGCGAGGCGAATCAAATTTCATTATCGTTCTATGTGTCTACGGTTAATATGGGGACGTTAGCGAGACGAGAAGGGACGGACGGTAAGGGCCAAGGGAGGCGGAGGATTTGGAGGATGATCGGTCGTTTCGTACGTTCATTAACGAATTATATGTATTTTTAGTTCATTCGTTTATTTGTCATATCACGTTGATTTATTAATCACTGTTTTATTCACGATCCATTAATTTTCATGTAATTTATTTATAATATAATACTATAAATCAAATACTTATTGAAAATGAAAATTGATTTTTTAGTGAAATGTAGTCGTAACTAGTAATATTTTGTATTAAGCATTATCAATCAATTATTAAGTAATCATATTGATTATGAGATAAAAATGAAAATTGATTTTTTTAATGAAATGTATTCGTAATTGATAATATTTTGTATTAATCATTATTATTCAATCGTTAAGTAATCATATTAATTATTCATTCGATAAGGAATAAAAGTGAATTGATATTTATCATTTATAATTAACTAACTAACCTTATTCAATTATTATTAATCAATATTAATTGATTATTCAAATAATCTCATTTAATGATTAGAAATTAACATTAATCGATTAATTAAGTAATCTTATTCAATTATTATTGCTTAATAACATGTGATTGGGACGTAAAAATAACGTAAAACGTTGTATAATTGAGGAATAAAGAATAGAATATTATTGCTTAATATTAATTGATTCATTAAATAATTTGACTAAATTATTACTAATGAATCTTTTTCTTATTAGGAAATTCACTGATTAATCAATTATTCAATTAATTTATTCAAGTATTCGATTCAATTTCTATTATCCCATTCAATTATTATTGATCGATATCTATTATTAAAAATCAATAACCGATAATTTATTACTTTATTAATCACATCAATTCATCAATCATTTTCAATTATGACAATTCCCTGACCCAATTTTTGTATGAGATGTTTCTTTTGGTTCAATTATACCTAAAAAAAAGTCACGCAGTATTCTTCCCCCAAAGGATTCTCAAAATATCCTTCGAGATCGCGAAGCCACGGCAAATTTTCTCGCAATTGAATCGCCCCGTACATAATGGCACATGCGAACGCCCGCGCGATAAATACACACCCGAACGCCAGTTGTCGGAAACCTTAGCGGTGTATATGTAACCCAGTTTGAGGGAAAGTTCGGAGTCTCGGCGGATGAGAAGCAGCGCGACGATGTACGAGGCGACGTACACGCGATGGTTAAGGTCGCGGAATGTACGACTCCGGACTAGAAGCCCTTACTTGCGGCCTTTTAACCCTGACGGTTCGACCTTTTCCCGATATAGCCAGCGGAACACCCAAGCAGGAAGATTAACGGTGCATTTGGTTAATTGGAAATGTTTTTTTTTTTTGCGGAATGGTTATCGGACACACATAACGAATGCGAAAAAGTTAGCTTTGTTTTTGAGGATGGGAGGCCTATTTATGAGAAAGAATTAAAAATTGAAAGAATCGAATATTAAGGAAGTTAAGAATTGAAGATTAAAGACACGGCCAAGGACAAAAAAATTGACGAATAGATAAAAAAAATGATTGTAATTGAAGATTTTGTTAAGAATTGAAAAATTGGAGAATGGAAGATTTTTTTAAATTTAAGAATTGAACATTAATTTTCTTAAGGAACTAAAGAAATGAAGATCAATGTTTTTTAAAAGAATGTAAGAAGTGATAATTTTTCTTTGTAAAATTTAAAAGAATTGAAAATTGAAAAAATTGAAAATTAAGCAAGTTAAGAATTGAAGATTAAAGACAAGACCAAGGACAAAAAAATTGACGAATAGATAAAAAAAATGGTTCTAAAAGTTGAAGATGTTTTTGAAGCATGGAAAAATTGGAGAGTGGAAGATTTTTTTAAATTGAAGAATTGAACATTAATTTTCTTAAGGAACTGAAGAACTGAAGATCAATGTTTTTTAAAAGAATGTAAGAAGTGATAATTTTTTTGTTATAAAATTTAAAAGAATAGATAATTGAAAAATTGAAAATTAAGGCAGTTAAGAATTGAAGATTAAAGACAAGACCAAGGACAAAAGAATTGACGAATAGAAGAAAAAGATGGTTCTAAGAATTGAAGATTTTTTTTAAAGAATTGAACATTAATTTCCCCAAGAAGCTGAAGAAATGGAGATCGATGTTTGTTAAAAGAATGTAAGAAGTGATACTTTTTTTGTAAGATTTAAAAGAATTGAATGTCATTTTGTTACGCAAAGGAGAATTGATAACGATTTTTTTAGACTAAGAATAGAAGATTGATTTTTCAAAAGTACTAAAAGAATTGAAGAATTGAACTTTCTTTAAAAAATATAAACGGGGAATCGAAGATCAATTGTAGAAAATAACTTGAAAAATTGTAGATGTTAATATTTTTTAAAAATGATGAAACAAGAATTGAGAAATCTAAGTGCAATTAAAAACATATATAAAAAAGAATACCAAATAAATTGAAGAAAGATTTCAAAAAATTGAAGATTAATTGAAAAAGAATTGACATGAATCGAATATTATTTGAAAAAATAATCGAAGTCATTGAATATTAATTGAAAAAATAATTGAAATAAACTGAAGATTAATTGAAAAAATAATTGAAAATTGATCAAAAAGAAAGAGATGTCAAAACGAAGTTTGTAACGAAAAATGCATAATTACACAAATGCGACTTCGTTCCAGGCCAGAACTCTCTGTCGCAGAAAGATTCGAGGCTACGACAAAGCAGCGCCTCTTGTCTACGAAATTCAAGCTCTACAGGATCGAGTCACGACGTTCGCGAGGCTGTCGCCAGTCCCAGACGACCGTCCAGTTATACACCACCCT
Organism: Ophion costatus; assembly: GCA_951751655.1. Taxonomy (NCBI): domain Eukaryota; kingdom Metazoa; phylum Arthropoda; class Insecta; order Hymenoptera; family Ichneumonidae; genus Ophion; species Ophion costatus. The sequence continues at coordinate 5,808,099 of OX632360.1, read as the reverse complement.
CGCAGCTGCCACAAAGGTACAAAAGATCAAATGAACATACTCGTTAAATGATAACATTCTAAATGACAACGGGGAAAACGGATTTTATTACTTTCCACTATTTTTCAATGGGATCACATAAATAATAAGATGGTAAGAGGCGAATCTGCTTTCTGTGATGAACAATAGATACGCATAAAATTCATCTGTGATTTATTAGTTTTTGTGCGATCCACCTTGGCGCACACTTAACGTTTGCGAATTGAAAATCATATTAGTTTTTCAATCATAATTTGGTTGCAATACTTTATTTATTAGTTTTAACATTCCAAATTGTTGAATCGCACTGCCAAACAATAATAAACGATCCGTTAGAATTATCTTGGATTATGAACGAATATCTCCATTTGTTATCGTTTATTATCTAGAATAAAGATGGCAAGACAAGAACGCAGAAGCCTTTCACATGCAGTCTGTGCGGTGATGCTACGTGTTGCATTCGGCTTAAAATAAAACTGAAGCTACTAGAAATAATGTCTCAATTGGCAATTAAAGACTTCGAATTAATTCCTCAATTAAATCTGGGACAGATATTGCTCGGTTGAATCTGGACCAATTAATGGTCAATGCATATTAAGGTCAATTCAAAATTCCCCATACAGATTCTGATCAATAATTGATTGATTTTTAATTACCTCAATTAATCCTCGATGACATGGGCAAAAAAATACTTTCGATTCGAAGATATTTAATTGACGTTGCTCCTTCAATTGATTATTGATTAATCAAGCCGCAATTAATTATTGACCAATTTCTTGTTTAATTAATATTTCAGACAATTGAAAATACAGCATAAAAAGTTTTGTCAATAATTCAGTAGTTTAAAATTCGCGCATTTGATCGTTGGTTACACATGAAAAAAGAAAAATCTTTTTATTCGAAAAAAGATCGATGGGTTTTTTTCTGGTAATCGTTATTCTTGTAATAAACTTAATTAATTTAAAGTTGTCACTCTGGTAATACGAATCCTGTCAGATTATTGACCGCTAGTTGGTCAATTCTTATTTCGATGATTGCAAATACCCCATGGATCGTTCGCCCATTAATAAATTGAATAAAAAATCGATGGGTTTTATTAAAATTCGGTTGATTCAAATTAATAGATTACAGTTGGTCAATTGTTATTTCGATTGATTGCAAGTACGCAATGAATCAGTCGGAAAATAATTCATTGAATTGATATTAATGGATGCGATTACAGTTCAAATGATAAAAATTCAAACGAATGCCATTCGAATGATTGAAATTAATGCATTGATTAAAACGAATGAATTTTCCATTTGTGAAGAAAAATTGAATTATTCAAATCGTAATGATTCAATTTCAAATAATAAAAATTCAAATGATTAAAAGTGAAATGGTAAAAATTCAAATGATTGAAATCCAAATTCTTAAAATTCACATGATTAAAATTTAAACGATTAAAATTTAAATGATTAACATTTGAATGATTAAAATTTGAATGATTAAAATTTGAATGATTAAAATTTGAATGATTAAAATGTGAATGATTAAAATTTAAATTATTAAAATTTAAATGATTAACATTTGAATGATTAAAATTTAAATGATTAAAATCTTTATGATTCAAATGTTTATGTTCAAATTATTAAAATTTAAATGATTAAAATTAATGCCTCAATAAAAATTAATGGGCTTTCTATATATGCGAAGGAAAGCAAATGTATTCGAGAAAAATGCATTCAATGTCACTGTTTCGACGAGTAATCTGGCGAGTATAACTGTTGAAAAATTGTCCAGAAGATCGGTCCATTATCAGTCGACGGGCTCGTTACATTCGGACAGTCCAAGCAGTAGCAGCGTATCGCCAGTACCATCGCCAAGCCCGCGGGCCACACCTCTCCCAGTTGCCAGGTGACTTTTAATTTAATCATTTTGCACGAGTCTCGTAACGTTCTCTCTCACTCTGTCTGCCTCTCTGTCTATGCTATTTGAGTCTAGATCGTTGAAACGTAGGAAAAAGTCTTCGATTCGTCAATTACGTATTTTGTCATTCCGGCCATTCTCTCCTTGAGAACCACCAATAATAAAAAAATAAAAAAACAAATCGCAACCTCACGTGGCCAACAAAATTAATTTTTGTAGAAACTTTGCTACTTTTCAACGTCCCAAACTTCAACATTGTCTTCCTCTCGCACCCGTTCTCCCTCCCGATGAACAAAGCACCGGAAGTGTAGAGCGGACGAGAAGGAGCGATATTGCATGACGTTGTTGTGGTTTAAAAAAATATATATAATTTCGCGACGCTGGGGAACCTCGCTAATTGTCGTTTAACGTGTGCACCGGATCGACGGCTGTGCGACTGCGACGCGAACAGGTCACCGACTACGCGAACAAACGGTCCCCCTCAGAGTAGCCTGAGACGCGCAAAGAGGTGGTCGTCGACCGGCGACTTTACGAACTCGCCGCAATCGCCCGCCGGTAATTCACAGCTCGGTGCCTCGAGCAGGTAAATTTATAGCGTTGAATTGCGTTGATTTTTTTTTAAACGTTTTTTTTATTTTACTGCCTTTGATTCAAATGTACTTGCACGCTCGTAGGCTTGTCGAGATACTTAAAATCTTGCGTTTTTTTTTCTTCGTATCCCATGTATCGTTTTAGTTTCATTCGTTTATTGTTTTTGCTACAATTTTTGCGTTTTTCTTTTCGATTATTCATTTTGCACCGCATGCCCCTTTTGTTAGCGTACGTCATTGATTTATAGATTGTCGGCATCGACCAAGTCACTGTTCAACCTCTTCAGGCCCCCGGTCCAGAACAACGTCAAGCACGGGTAAATCTTTGTTTCATTATGTAACGAGCACCTGAGCGTGAGTGATTATTATTATTTATCGCAAATTGTGCCTTAAATTCTCCCTCTCTCTCTCTCTCTCTCTCTCTCTCTCTCTCTCTCTCTCTCTCTCTCTCTCTCTCTCTCTCTCTCTCTCTCTCTCCCCCTCCCTCGCTCATAAAATCAGAATCTCCCTGTTTGCATACTTTTTTCCCTATGAGTCCCTATGAAACATGTTAATGTTAATTGTTCAATAAATAGCTTCTTAATCGTCATGAAATTTTTACACGACCTCCTGAATACTTCGTGTAAAAACATACCAAATATTCAGAATTCTATCATCATTACTTCAACCTCCTTGAGGGTTGAAATAAAAAATGATAAGAATATTCTGAAAATTTGGTATGTTTTTGTATGAAGTATTTAAGAGATCGTGTTAAAATTTCACGACGATTAGGAAGCTCGTTATTAAAAAATTAACATTTTGTTAAGAAGAATTTTTAAAAGAAATAAAAAAAGATTTATCAATAAACTTCGTTTTGTTTCCGTTGCTTTCAGTATAGTGTAGATATTATAAAATTGAGAGGTCAAAAAAAAAACTTATTGCAAAGTTACATCAGTTTCCATAAAACAACATTTAATTTGTGAATGTTAATTGTTCGATAACGAGCTTCCTAATTGTCGTGAAATTTTTACACGACCTCTGAAATACTTCATACAAAAACATACCAAATTTTCAGAATTTTATCATCATTTGCGATTTGGGACTCAACATCCTTAAAAAATGAAATATCGTACAAAAATTGGTCAAGCACTCTTGTAAATACGTCGATACATTCCAACTTGATGTATGGTCCAATCGACTTGGAAGTTTCGATAAAACGTTGCCTGACCAATTTAAAGAGATACAGCAACAATTACCATCACGGAATATGACGCTGACGTTAGTTAAAATTTGTGCTATTCAGCTATTGGAGTAATCGTTGAATTTTAATTATAAGCAAACATGAGAATTTCGTTTAAAATATTTTGACCACACGTAGAAGAATTATTTTTATAGGCCCTATTCATATTCTTATTATCAGTCCTATGATTATTATTGTTTTTGTTGTTGTGATTGTCATTATCGCTTTTATATTTATATTTTATATTCATATTTAATTATTAGGAAACTTATATTCGTACTATAATATTATTATACGAAACATTATATTGTTTCATACAATAATATTATAGTACTATCAATAGCATTATTATTATTGTTTTATTCATCCTGTTATTCTGAGTCTCGTCAGCTTTTTCACTTTATTCCGTCGCAACGAAATGCTCAAGGCTATTTTTATCAAGACACTCACCAACTCCATAAACGTCGCATTACATCTTCTTTTTCATCATCTTACGAAATGACAAATTAACATCGGATTATAGAATAAATGATATTAACAAAAATTCGAGTTTTCTGACAAAGTATATACAACGTAGACTGGACGAAAAAAAAAAACGAAACCGGCACTCTCACGGTTCACCGAGGCGTGACAATATTTTTCGCGCCTCAAGCCGTGACCTCGTATGCGGGACGACGCGTGCAATCGGGAAACGAGAAAGAATAAAGAACCTCTTTCGCTTGTTATTACGTCAAGCCTCGGGCACACTCGTTTACACCGGCGGAAGAAAGCGAAACGTGCAAATTTTCCCTCTTGACGCAATAACCGAGACGAGATGTACAAACGATTTCCGGACGATTTTTTTTTCTCGCGCGGCACAGACTAGGCGATAGGGGGGAAAAAACAACAAAATCCTAACGCGTCTTAGCGATAAATGAGGGGAAAATAAATGTATCGAGATGGCCGACTGCTGGCACGAAGAGAAAAAAAAATCGGTGAGGCGTATTCGACGATACGTGAAATCGGTAGGAAAGAGAGAGGAAGGGATATGCCGATCTTGGGTACCTTTCACCGTCTCGTAACTTCATTGCGATCGGCGAAAAAAAGGATATCGTCGACTGACGCAAAAAGGAGAAAAATGTTACCAATGTCTGAAGATCGATCGAACTTTGTATGAGATGCGCAAGGATGGTCGGTTTTTATGAACCTAAAACTGGTGGTGCAGTTTGTGTAGCGAGGTTAAAAAAAAATTGATTGTGGATATTTTGGGTATGATTGCAACATCAAGTATATCGAGGACGGACGGTTGAAGTAACTCGTGCAAGATTGCAGAAGCGTGAACGCTTAAGGTCACATTTTTCATGGGCAGCAAGAAGCAATAGCATTTAAGGGGGGATTCTACTTTGAAACCATGAAAAAAACGCTATTTTCGTGAATTTTTTCTGAGAATACTATTAAAGATATCGATATGGGGTTTAAACTGTTCAATAAATACACTCTTTAAGTACATGAAAAAAAAATTTTTAATGTATTTTATTCATTTTTTGTACACGTAAAATATGTTTAAAGCCAACGCCTCGAAAAGCAGGTACCGTTGCCGTGGTCGTGAAATCTTCCCGACGGATGGTCTGAAACAAAAAAATCAAATAGTTTCATGTTCAGTATGTCTTCAGGAACCGACCTAACTAGAATATTTTATATACGTGCAAAATTAACAAAATGGCGGCTAAAATACGAAAAAAAAAAATGCGTTTTTTTGGGTCTTTTTTTGCAATAAACAAATAGTTCTAATCAAAATTTTAAGTTGATTGTAGTTAGGTCGGTTGGTACACACATATAGAATATGTGTTCCAAATTTCATAAGGATCGGTTCAGTACTTTTTGAGTTATCACGACCACGGTACTTGAAAATGTCGTTTCGAGAAAAACGCGTTTAAAGTTTTGGTGAGTGATAAATCGTAGAAAAAATTATCTTACCCTCAATCAGCGATGCCTGGGCCATATAATATGCCTTCGACGTGTTCCAGGTGGGTGTTTTCATCCAATTTAGCCTTTCAAAGTTTCAAAGTAGAATCCTGCCTTAAGTCACTTGCCAGCATCCCTTTCATGTCATGCCATTGGTCTAACGCTAGTAACGATTGGTTAGATATCAAAATAATGCAGCTTTTCACCGTCAATCAAATGGCTTAGGCTGGCATTTAATCAACAGCAGGATGCAACGACATTTCGGTAATTTACGAGTATCGCTTTGATGACATGCCATTGGTCTAACGCTAGTAGCAACTGGTTAGTTACTAAAATGATGCAAGTTTTCACCGGCCATGAAATGGCAACCTCAGGCTAGCATTTAATCGACAGCAGGAAGAAACAACATCTCAGTAATTTACCAGCATCCCTTTGATGACATGCCGATGGTTTGACGCTAATAAGAACTGGTCAGGTACTGAAATTCAGCTGCCTTTCACTCACTCTGAAATGGCACCCTAGTCGTTGACGAATACGCAGGCCACGAATGTGCCCACTGTTCTAGGTACCACCAAAGGTACCACCAAACACAAAGTAACCGGTTGATGAGTCGAGTGCAACGCTGATCAGTTATCCGTCCAGCGTTCCATTGGACATTCATCCACGAATTGATTCACAAACCTAAAGGCTAACATGTAAAAACCTACCCCAACTGTCGCGCCTTCTAGAAGTCCAGGCGGAATATTGTCCCCATCACATTGAATATAAATTGTCTGTTTTATGTCTTCCTCGGTGCAGTACAAGAGACATGAAGTACAACGAGGCGGACGGTACCGTCCGCATGTACCTTCGCGGTCGACCCATTGTACTTTACGTACCGACGCCCTCGATCGACTCCTACGACCTTCACAAAGTCAGTACGCCACCGCAGAGCAAGCTCAAGCTCGATTGGGTCTACGGTTATCGGGGTCGGGACTGCAGGAGCAATCTCCACTTTTTGCCAACTGGCGAAATGGTCTACTTCGTGGCTGCTGTCGTTGTACTTTATAACATGGAGGAACACTGCCAAAGACACTATCTGGGTCATACGGATGACGTTAAATGGTAAATAGCTTTGAAAAATAAGAACAGTCGGTTGCCAGGGAGCCGTTTGGCTTCAAAATCGTCTTCCCTTTTGCAAACTTCCGGACAACGGTGATCGTAGAACGAATTGGCTGGTAACGTGGATCAAGTTGGACGAACACGTCGACCACACTGTAATGATGGGAAAAGACGATCGCAAACTTTTTTCACCTCCTCCAGGGCCGGTTTTTGTTCAGGTCTTGTCTTAAGGGTGCTAGGGAGTTGTAAGGAGTCCTACAATGGCCATCAGGATTTGTCCTCGTGTCCTAACCCTGTAGGTAAAATTTGGGATCTACCGACCCATCAAAGGATTATGACACTTTTAATTTGCAGTCGGTTGTTATGGCACTTCCAATGGGGTCCTATGGGACGTTACTTCACTCTCAGACACAACGAGAAAAAAATTATTAAAAAATGTGACAGGCTTTTCAGATTTTTCCTGTGGGTAATTTATATATGAATGAAACTTTCAGGAAAATTTTACAATTATTCCTAACATAATTGGAGTGCAATTAATTGTAACGTATTGAAAGTCTGCTGATGCACGTTGAACATTTTTGCCTTAAAAAATTTAATAAAAACACATACAGGTCAAATGGGCATTTACAAAAAACACTTTTTCCTGGATATTTGAGACTCGGCTCAATAATAAAAATAAATAAATAATAATAATGACGAAATAAATAAAAAATGATAACGATGAATAAGAAAAACAATAATAAATAGTAATAAATAAGAATAATGATAAAATTAACGGAATGGAAAATGAAAAAAAAATTCCTTGCTTTCAACGATGTGAACTTCAACGTCATCTGCCTTTCATTTGCATTACCCATACATCGTTACATTGAAGTTTCCTTAAGGGCCTGCATCTCTCATACATCCTTGAATTAAGGTCCAATTAAGGACCTGCATCCCCCATACACCCTTAAACTAAGGTTTACTTGAGGTCCTCCATCTGTCATTCATCCTTAAATTAACGTTTAATTAAACACTTGGATCTCTCATACATCCTTAAATTGAAGTTTAAAGGGAAAGAAATTGAATTTCGTTTTCCTTGATGTTTCAGCATCGCGATACATCCCAACAAAATGATCGTGGCTACGGGTCAAGTTATCGGGACCGACAGAAGAGAAGCAATGGTAAGGAACCCAGCATAATTAAATCTTCGTATAAAATAAAAATGGCGGCCATTCCGTACCGCTTACCGTCCACTCAAAACGGTTTCCAATCAAATTTATCGCCACTGAGCGGCAATTCATTGCTCGTTTTTTTCCATTGATGCAATTGGTATGCGTTTGATTAATTGGAAGAGCATTAAGGAAGCTTTCCAGTGTGACAGCCCGAAAAATCGCTGTTTTTCCCGATTTTTTTTTTTTTAAGAAAAAATAATCTAATCGGTCTGGTTTTTTTTTTGTATATTAATTGGGTATTGAAGAATACAAAACAATTTTTTAAAGATCGATTTATTTATTAATTAATATCTATAAAAATGATGAAACAATTGTTGCAGAAAATGCACTTGGATGTGGTGTCCACGTTGGGGGTCACAATTTTGATCTGAAACAAAAAACACAAAAAGATTATTGATCGGTATATAATTGGCTTTCGTGCTATGGAGGCTTTTTTTTTTTTTTGCAAAAATGGCGCCGGTTTGAACAAAAAGTATCGATTTTAGCATTTTTTTGGCAGTTTTTTTTACAAAAAAATAGGAAGATGTCAAAAAAAAAAAAAAAGCTTCCATAGCACGATAAACAATGACGTTAAGAATATTGTGTAAAAAATTCAACTCGATAGCTTTAAAACTCTGCCCTCCAAGTTGGACACCGTTTTGAAAAATGCTGTTTCGAGAAAAACGCGTTCAAAGTTTCGTTGTAGCTGTAGCGCTCCGTTGCCTTCTTCCAAGAAATGCTGTACAGTAACCGAAATAATCTGAATTTCGGCATGAAAATTTCAGGGAATATTCGGAAGAGTGTATACTATTCGATAAAGCAAAAAAAAATCGATTTTTTGAAAATTTCACACTGGAAAGCTCCCTTAATAATAATCCTCGCGATACGAAGCTTTACGGAAATATCGTTCGAACAGCCTCACATAAGGATATGGAACGCTGTGAGCCTGACGACCCTGAGTGTAATCGGGAGTGGCGAGTTCGACGGCTCGATATGTTGCCTGTCGTTCTCGAAGGCGGACGGTGGTAATTTTCTGTGCGCCATAGACGAGACCTCGGATCACAATATATCCGTCTGGGATTGGCAAAAGGGCGATCGTGGAGTCAAAGTGACGGAGACCAAGGTAACGATAAATCATCCAACAAACGCCAATCATGCCGATGTAAAGCCGTCTCCTTTCGAACTGTCGTCGATCTTTTTTTTTTAAGGACCTGCATCTACCTAGAGGTCCGAAAAAATTGCCAAATTCCGATTTTTTTTAAACACGAAGGTACATATATTAACAGACTCAAAAAAACCGCAAAAAATACAGAAAAACAAAAAAAAACATGGCCGTCGGCAGATGATTAAAAAAAATTCGCGACGTTTGGCGGTGGACGCTCTTCAGCTTGAACGATCCATCCGAAATTCAAAATCCAAGCGGATTATTCGAGTCAACGATAAACACGAGTCGTTGACGATCGTCGATTTTCGAAATAATTCGATTCGACAACGTGACGACGAATCGAAACTCGCACGTACAAAATATATGAAAAAAGTCGTTATTTTTGCGTAACTGTTGAAAGGTGAAGATCGAATGGAAAAAAGTGAGATCGTCAACGACCTTTGAATGTTCTTCGTCGTATCTCCTGTAAATTTGGAACCAATCCGTCGAGTGGTTCTCGAGATATCGCGTCCACCGACATTGAAAACAGTGTTTCGAGAAAAAGTGTTCGAAGCATGGTGCTGCTACCGCTCGCCCGGCCGACGGTTGAACGATCTTGCTCGTTCAATTTCAGAAATATTTCAATGAAGTTTTCAGGGAATATAGATAAAAAAAAGTGATACGGTCGAAAAAAATTTTTTTGTTTGGAAAATGCCATTTTTTGACTCACCTTCGTAGATGAAGCCCGTCGAAGAAATTAAAAAAATTCGTTTCATTTTTGAGCACATTCGATGACTGGAAGCATTTCAAATTTGTGACACGAGAAAGAATAAATCAAGATAAAATTGTAGTGTTCCGTCGACACGGTGGTGTGCGCCGAGTGGCATCCGCTGGAGCGCAACCAGATAGTCTCGTGTGGCAAGGGACACGTGTCCTTCTGGTCACTCGACAATGGTGGTATGCTTTACAAGCGTATGGGCGTTTTCGAGGGTCGGGAGAAGCCACGATACGTCACGTGTGTCGCTTTCAATCAAAACGGCGACGTGTTGACGGGCGACAGTAACGGCAACATTATCGTGTGGTCGAGAGGTCAGTTCCGTATTTAAAAAAATGATTTTTCCCGATCGCGATACTTGGAGCCTTCGGAAGAATGATTCGCCGCATTGATTGTACGTGACTTTGTTTTTTTTTTTTTTTTTTCGTTCTTCAGGAACGAACACGATGTCGAAAATCGTGAGGAACCTTCACGAGGGTTCGATATTCTCGATATGCGTAATGAAGACCGGAAATATCGTTACTGGTGGCGGCAAGGACGGCAGGATTCTGTACTACGATGCTTCTCTCAATCTTACAGGAGTCGAGGCTCAGGTAACGTTTGAAAAGAAGATCGGTAATGTGTAAATAGAAAATCGGAAAAGATCGGTAATGCTTGAGCAAAAGATCGGTAACGTTTAAATAGAATATCGGCAATGGTCGAGTAAATGGTCGGTAATACCATTTACTCTACTATGGAAGATTGGAAAAGATCGGTAGCGCTTGAACGAAAGATCGGTAACGTTTGAATAGAAGATAGGTGATGCTTGAATAAAAGATCGGTAACGTTTGAATAGACGATCGGTAAAGATCGGTAAAGATCGGTAATGCTTGAACAAAATATCGGTAACGTGTAAATAGAAAATCGGTAAAGGCCGGTAATGCTTGAACAAAAGATCGGTAACGTTTAAATAGAATATCGGTGATACTCAAGTGAATGGTCGGCAATGCTTCAATGGAAGATGGGTTGAGTAAAGATCGGTAATACTTCGATGGAAGATCGGTACAGATCAGTAGTGCTTGAACGGAAGATTGGTAATGTTTGAAGACCTGCAAAGGTCGGTAACGCTTGAGCAAAAGATCGGTAACGTTTAAGTAGGATATCGGTGATGTTCAAGTGAGTGGTTCAATGCTTCAATGGAAAATGAGTGATGCTTCGGTAAAGATCGGTAATACTTCAATGAAAAATCGGGACAGATCGGTAGTGCTTGAACGAAAGATTGGTAACGTTCGAACAGAAGATCGGTAAAGATCGGTAACGCGAAAATAGAAAATCGGTAAACATCGGTAATGTGTAAATGGAAGATTGGTGATGCTCGAGCAAGAGATCGGTAATACTTTAATCGAAGATCGGTAAAGATCGGTAGTGCTTGAACGAAAGATCGGTAACGTGAAAATAGAAGTCGCTCAAGTAAAAGATCGGTAGTGCTTGAATGAAAGACCGGTGACGATCAATTCCTTTTCTCTTTACGATATTTATTTTTCATTGTTCTTCTCCATTTGGCAAAGATCGAGGATCATTTTGGCGGTATCAGAACGCTGTCGGAAGGACGCGGTTTTCAATTGCTCGTCGGCACAACGAGAAATTGCATTCTCGTTGGCGACGTCGAGATGGGCTTCAATCCCGCGATGCTCGGACACACCGAAGAGGTTTGGGGACTCGCATCTCATCCGACTCTGCCACAATTCGCGACCGCCGGTCACGACAGATTGCTGCAGATGTGGGACAGTCTCAGTCATACGGTCGTATGGAGCAAAGACATAGCGGTAAAGTAATTTGTGCTTTGCATCCAGGGTAAAGCAGATTGAACAGGGTCGAACGTTTCATCGATTAACGCTTGAGGATACTGATTTTTTTGGACGACAATACGTTTGAGAAAAATTCAACTTCGACGGTTTTAAAAAGATGCACTGCATCGTTTATGAGGAAAGGCAAAAGTTATTAAAATCTGAGCAATTTTACACAATTAAGAAGAATAAAAATCGTCATTTCAACCGATGGTGATTGCAGCATCTCAACTACGCGCATTGAGCATTAAATTCCAGCTAAATTCGCGATGCTTCGTAAAAAATTGTTACAACATCGACATTTTGATGATTTTTTTTTCCAAAACGTTATAGTGTAACTGACGGAAATTTCGTAATTGAACCCTTTTTATCGGAAGTTTTATTCAAATTATATTATGAAAAATTAGATATTAAACTTCTTCATTAAAAGTTTTATTGAAACGATGTAATTTTGAAATTGAACTTTTTTTATTTACATTTTTATCAATACGATCGAGTGCAACTCGGAATCATTTTGAAAATGAACTTTTTTTAATGGAACAACGTTATAGCGCAACGTACGGAAATATCGAAATGAAATTTCTTTTATCAGAAGTTTTTTTTCAAACGATATAAACTTACAGAAATTTCGAAATTGATCTCTTTTTAGTGGTCGTTTAATCAAAACGATATTGTGCAACTTACGGAAATTTCGAAATGAAACGTTTTTTTTTTGACAGTTTTATCGAAACGATATATTTATTTCCACTGACGGAAATTTCGTAATCGATTCGAAACTTTTTTCATTCGACCATTATTACGATGATACAGTGCAACAGAAATTTGAACATCGGACTTTTATCAGAGAAATCAGTATCCATAAAGATTCACCAATAAAAGCCTCTATTAAGGATCCCCAAGTCCCAAATCGCAAATGATGATAAAATTCTGAAAATTTGGTATGTTTTTGTATGAAGTATTTCCGAGGTCGTGTAAAAATTTCACCACAATTAGGAAGTTCGTTATTGAACAATTAACATTCACAAATTAAATGTTGTCTTATGAACACCGATGTAACTTTGCAATAAGTTTTTTTTACCTCCCAATTTTGTAATATCTCCAATAAACTGAAAGCAACCGAAACAAAACGAACTTTATTGATAATTTTTTTTTAATTTCTTTTAAAAATTGTTCTTAACAAAATGGTAATTTTTCAATAACGAGTTTCCTAATCGTCGTGAAATTTTAACACGACCTCTTAAATACTTCATGCAAAAACATACAAAATTTTCAGAATTTTCTTATCACTTTTTATTTCAACCCCTAAGGAGGTTGAAGTGATGATAGAATTCTGAAAAATTCGTATGTTTCTACACGAAGTATTCAGGAGGTCGTGTAAAAATTCCATGACGATTAAGAAGCTATTTATTGAACAATTAACATTAACATGCTTCATAGGGACTCAACATCCTTAAGGCGTTACCCCCACTTGTAGCGCAAAAAAAAGGCCTTTTTCATGATTTTTTTTTAAAGAAAACTACAAAACTTTTTTAATCGATCAATATACCATCTTAAAGAACACATCTTGAAGAACTTTCAGTAATTTTTTTATTGAAAAATATTACATTGTTTAGTGGCAAATGGCCGTCAATGAAATAATGTTTTTATATACACGGTTTGCGGTGACCAACATTGCGGCGAAGTGGATCATCTGAAAAAAAAATGCGGATGGATTTAGTCAAATATAAGTATAAACTAGTCTTTAATCGAAGGATTTTAAAAAATATTCATTTTTCACAAAATGGCGGACAGTCAAAGTTAATGGTTCGATTTTAACGAAAAAAACGGCCGTTTTTTGGCTATAAAACGGCAATTTTTTTTTTTCGAAAAAAAAAATCGAACGATTAAAGACTACATTTTTATGTATTAAATAAGCCTGCAAAATTTCATGAAGATCGGTTCATTAGTATTCGAGTGATCTTGGTCACCGACTTCAGAAATGCCATTTTGAAAAAAAACGCGCCAGACGGCAGCCTAGCCTTTCGTTTACACAACGGATTCTTCTCTTTCAACGCTCACATCTCAGTCAATTTTGTTCGGATCGACTTGAAATTTTCAGGACATATTCTCAGATACTTATACTTCAAAAAAATGCAATAAAAAAATCGATTTTTTCAAAATCGCATGTGGTGGTAAACCCTTAAGATGAAAAAAAAACATTTTTAACGGTTTCCCGATTCCTACACTCGCAGGAACAAGCCCAGAGTGTCTGCTTCTCTCCTGACGGTTCCATACTGGTGGTCGGTTGCGTGTCCGGCAAATGGTTGGCTATCGACAGTGGGACGCGAGAGCTCTACACACATCATTCGGACGGTACGGAACCGCTGCAGGTAAAGCAAATTCTCTTCCTCATCGAATCATCAAACATTTCCCTGCACTTTTCTGCCACGGTTCCGGAACTACTAACTTTTTTGAACTCCTGTACGAAATTCGTATAACATTAGGTCTAGTAAAATGAAATCCATTATTTTCGCATGAAATTAACAGCAAAAATAATGGATTTCTTTTTACTGTACCTAATATACAAATATATATATATTTTTTTAAGGTTGTGAGGTTTTCACCCAACGGTACTCTCCTCGCTCTTGGATCACGAGACAATCACATTTATATATACCAAGTGAACGATGATGCCACTAAGTACAGCAGGGTTGGACGTTGCTTGGTGAGTAACAAAGAAACTTGACTTTTTTTCCTAACTCGTTCGAAGCTATAGATCGACACATTAAGGGAGAATCACCATATATATCGGACACTTTTATTAACACCTTTTTTTCACAATTTATTTACAATTATTTTACACATTGAATTCGAATATTTCGAGTTATATTGTGTTTTACAAAAAAAATACAGAAATATTGGTTTTCAAAAAGGTTGCCGATAATGGGATGTCCGATATAAGGGCCCAAACTCCATTTGTCTTATATGTGATATGAGGAGACTATTTTTATATGAAATAAAGCAAAACGTTTGTTGTTTTAACTTTGTAATTATTGTGATACGACGAGTCTTTATGAGGCAATTGTTGATTAGGTGGGAACATTTTGGGACAAACGGATATCCAATATTGGACTCGATTAAGGGGTCTTCTCACTTGAGACGCAAAACAAAGGCTATTTTCATGATTTTTCTTTTATGGGTTTAGATTATAGATATTGATATAAAAGTTGTTACACGTAATAAATACACTTTCGAAATACGTAAAGAAGACTTCTTGTGTATTTATGTAACCCAAACAAACTTTGAACGCGTTTTTTTTAAAACAACGTTTTTCGAAGGTTGATCAAATCTTCGAAACTACTGAACCGATCCTTATGAAATGTTAACCACATATTCTTTACAACTATAGCTACAGCGTATATCAATGATTTTTTAATTTTTGATATTTACTATTTTTTTTTTGCCAAAAGCCGCGAAAAAAGTACGTTTTTTTCGAAAAATGTCCGCCATTTTGTTATTTTTGCGTAAATGAAAAATCGTATGATATGCGCTGAACCGTTTGACTTTTTTTTGTTTCGGATGATCCATCTCCGAGATTTCATCAACAGCGCAGATCTACAATTTTTATGACGCCATTTTTTTAACTACCATTTTTGTCTATAAATAGTGACTTAAATAAATCATTTTTTTTAATGTACTTCGAAAGTGTGTTTATTAGGTATAACAACTTTTATATCAATATCTATTGTATAAACCTATTTTGAAAAATCATGAAAATAGCCTTTTTCAGCGACTAAAGTGAGAAGACCCCTTAAGTATCCGATATTAGGATTCGACATGGCCGAATATGAACAGTAATATATTTGTGCATATTGCTACTTTTGCGAACATTGTATATTTGTTGAGTAAGATAAATGCTGTAGTTCACCAAAAATAACAACGATACATATCATTTGGACTTATCTCAATGAAAACAACACTTTTTTACACAAAAATTATCTTTTCACGCCAGCGAAAAATGACGTCAGTTCGCAGTCGTGCCATTTTTGTTTCTAAGCAGCCAAAAGTTTTGCAGCGGCGACATTTCACGACTAGCTATTAGTGTATAAAATAAAAGACAGATGGCGCCATAGGAAACCTCGAAATAGTCCCCTATTCGATATTAAGACGGAATGATATCTTATCGCGGTCGGTATGGTAGAACGATTATAGATTTGCACGAATCTCTGAAACGGCTCTTTAGATCCCATCGAAACTTTGCCAAACGTCGTCAAATAGATAGACGAACAGCTGGCTTCCCCTCAAATTTTCTGAATTTGAGAGAAAAAACGTAGATCAGCTGATGATAAGCCAATCTACGTTTTTTTTCTCAAATTTAGAAATTTTGAGGGGCAGACAGCTGTTCGTCTATCCATTTGACGTCGTTTGGCAAAGTTTCGACGGGATCTGAAGAGCCGTTTTAGAGATTTTTGGGTATCTATAATTGTTCTACCATACCGACCGCGATGAGGTGTCATTCCGTCTTAAGCAACTTATCCGATACATGGGCTTCTCTTCTCTCCCCTATAGAATTGCCTGTCAATTTCCAATGTTCCTTCATGCACCCTGACGTGCTTCAGAGACCCCAATTCCTTGCCCCGAACTTGGTCACTCCACTAACTCCATTTCCTAAACCCAAACACGGTAAAACTAATTCCATTTCCTAAACCCAAACTCGGTGAAAAAACTGCCATCCCAATCGGCAGTCGGTGCGCGGGCTGCGGCTGAGCGGTCACCCATCCGAGTACTGGCCCTAGGCCGATGCTGCTTGACATGGGAGATTGCTGGAGTCGCACAGCCATCGACCACCCACGTCTATCCTTCGTGATCTTGAATCGAGCAATTTGATCATCTTTGTTAATCGATCTTTAGCTTCTTCTTTGTTCGAAGTCTCATATTGTGTTTTAATCTTCACGTCTTCTTTTTTTCGGATTTCGAAAAAAAAAACAATAGCCAAAGTGGATACGAAGGCTACCAGTAAGACTTAATTTTGTAATAACGTTACTAAGAACGCTTGACGTATGCACTCGTGCATTCCAATTATCGATCACCCTGATTTTCGAAAGAACGAGAAATGATTCGAAAGTGTGATAGCTGGGAGAATTTCTAGAAAGGATAACGTCTGTTTGTGTATTTATAAATAGAGAGGGTAAAACAGTCTCAAAGCGTAGTCGAAGATGTACCACGTGACATATGAGTGAGAAAGAGATAGCTGAAATTTTCGAAAAGATTTTTCAGAGATCAATTATATTTGGGGAGAAAGAAAATCGTCAAGCTCTGCGTTAGGGAATTCTCCAGAGCCTGATGCTTTGTTTTTCCTGAAAAACCTTAAGGATCTATGAGAAAACTCGATTCGAACATTTGTGAGGTTATGTTGATCTCGTACATGCCGATAACGAGTCTTCATAAAGTGCCCCGACAACAGGTAGATTTTCAATGTTTTTTTCTGACGAAAGTATCGGGACGACGGGGTCGGGATTTACACGCAATACACGTCTTGCCAGGCTTGAGTGTTTTTTTTTTCACTGGACAAATATTGATAAACAACGTAGTTATTATTATTTGAAGAAAGTGCTGCCGTTGCTGCATGGCCAATCGGTGTAGGTAGTTTTGGCTACCTGGTTTCTGGCAGGTGGTGACTTGAAATGAAAAATTAAAAAGTGTACTTTCAGTATAATAATCAAATTTTCGTACGACCGGATATTTTTTTGAAATTTTGAAAATTACCAAAATGACAAAATGTAGAGAAAAAGTTCGATTTTTGACGCAAAAAAACAACTTCAATATTTCTCATCGATAAAGGAATAAACATGTAAGAAAATCAGCCGGTTGTACGTAAAAAAATGTTATAAATTTAATGAAATGATTTAATTTGAATTATATATATATATATATATATATATATATATATATATATATATATATATATATATATAATTATATATATATAATACAAAATACAAAAACTAATTATATATATATATATATATATATATATATATTAAAATTAAATCATTTCACTAAATTTATAACAATCTAAAATTTAAAAATATTTCAATGCTATGTTTAAACATATTATTTTTATTTTCTCAAAACTTTTAAAATGTATTTTAAAATTTATAACGTTTATGGCATATAGGGTGTACCATTTAACGTGACAATCCCAAATATCTCCGTTGGCTTTAGAGCGACGAAAACAAACCTAAAATTTTTTTCGGGAAAAATCATTTCAAAGTCATGATACCATAGGTCGTTGGATTCGTCTGAATATCAGCTACAACGTCTTAATAACAAAAAAACACGTTCCCATTTGAAAAACCATTGATGACCTTGAGAACGCAAAAATTATGACCTTGACAAAAATGAATTTTTCACCACTGTATCAGCCCTTTGAAATCAATCAATTTACCTTTTGACATTATTTTTTCGTCACTCTAAAAGCAATGGAGATATTTGGGGTGGTTACGTTAAATGGTCCATCCTGTATATAGATATTAATTGCATTCCAATTTAATTGTTAATAGAACTTGAATTCTACTCGAAATAAATAAAATCAAACAACTCACTGCTCAAAACTTCGTACAGACAGATCGCTGCAACTTTTCGTACATTGATTTTTTTTTTTCAATTAAAATCTCATTGACTACACGTCTTGTGGCACGCAATTGCTTTTCAGCACAGTAGCCAAACTAGAATCCGCGAATTTTCACAGGAACGTGCGACGAAAGATAATTTCATAGGAATTTATAGGAATTTTATCGGCACCAGTTTCACGCTTTTGATTTTTTCCACCCCATTTTCACGTTCGTCTTTCGTGTCGAAAATGAATTTGACACGAGTGGGATTTGTTGCAGGGACACTCGAGCTTTATAAACCACATGGACTGGTCGATCGACGGTCAATATTTACGAAGCAACAGCGGCGATTACGAGCTGCTGTACTGTAAGTCCGGACGAATAAAAATCCTCAGAAATCCGAACACCGCGTGGATTTAAAAAAAAATAATTTTGACAATGGCATAAAATGATGACAGGGAATCCGGGTATCTGTCGGCAAATTCCTCAACCCTCGAATCTGCGCGACGTCGATTGGGCGACTCACACCTGTGTGATTTCTTTCGAGACTATTGGAATTTGGCCGGAGGGCGCTGACGGCACCGATGTCAACAATTGTGCCCGCAGCGGCGATGGAAAATTACTGGCGACCGGTGACGATTTTGGCAAGGTCAAATTGTTCTCGCATCCGGCTTCGCAGCCCAAGGTACGCGTTAAAAAAAAAACGTTTTATCAAAACGATATAGTGCAACTTGAGAAATTTCGTAATAAAATACTTTTTTGAACTTTTGCCAAAACGATATAGCGCAACTTACAGAAATTTCGAAATGGAACTTTATTTCGTCGGAATTTTTATCAAAAGATATAATTACTTACTAAAATTTCGAAATCGCCCTTTTTGGAAGTTTTATCAAAATGATATGGTGCAACTTATGAAATTTCGAAATGGAATATATTTTTGAATTTTTACCAAAACGATATAGTGCAATTTACGGAAATTTTCGAAATTGAACTTTTTTTATTGGAAGTCTTATCAAAACGATCAAGTGCAACTTACAGAAATTTCGAAATTGACCTTTTTTTTATTGAATTTTCGATTAAAAGATACAGCGCAACTTAAAAATAGGTAAAAATTAATATTTTCATGGAAACTTTTATTGAAATGATATAATGCAACTTACAAATTTTAAAATCGACTTTTTTGTGGAAGTTTTACCAAAACGGGATAGTGCTACGCACGAAATTTCGAAATTGAACTTTTTTATTGAAATTTTGATTAAAAGATACAGCGCAGCTTGCGGAAATGGAAAAGTTGATTTTTTCATGGCAACTATTATTAAAATGATATAGTGCAACGTACGAAATTTAAAATCGACTTTTTTCGGCGGTTTTACCAAAACGATATAGTGTTACGCACGTGATTTCGAAATTGACCGCTTTTTTAAGCTTTTTTAAAACGATATAGTCCAATTCACAAAATTTCAAAATGGAATATATTTTTGAAGTTTTAACAAAATGTAGTGCAACCCACGGAAATGTCGAAATTGAGCTTTTTTTATCGGAAGTTTTATCAAAACGTTAAAGCACAACTTACGAGATTACGAAATTGTACTTTTTCGATTGGAAGTTTTATCGAAACGATCAAGCGCAACTTACCGAAATTTCGAAATTGTTTTTTTTTTTCTGGACGTTTTATTAAAATGACACGGTGCAACTTACGGAAATTTCGATACGAAACTTTTTTAATTGAAAACTTTATCGAAGGTCAAGGTATGCAATCCTTGATCAATAAAAAAATCAATATTTCGTGCATGCCCCGCTCCTCAACTTTCTTTTTTTTTTTTTCAACGTAACTTACTTTCAAAGATGCTAGGTGGTCACCCATCCAAGTATTGTCCCCGGAGGTCACCGGACCTTTTTTTCCTATTTGGTTGTTTTTTTTTGCGATTTCAGTCGCTCTGCCACTCGTACGGGGGTCACTCGAGTCACGTGACGAACGTGACTTTCCTCCAGGACGATACGCGTCTCGTTTCAACGGGAGGCGCCGACACGAGCGTTCTCCAGTGGATCGTCAATTAAATGAGAATATTATTTGTTGAGGGAAATTGCTTGAAATCTGAATAAAAATGAAGCAGCGAAGACTACCGAGAGAAAGAGAGGAGAGAGAGAGAGAGAGAAATATTTGAAATCGAGGAAAGAATTTAATGACACTAAATATCGTACCACAATACCGTCCAGGGATAAAGTTTTCCAGTAAAATGACGATTTTATGCAAAAAGAAAAAAAACCGTACTTACTTCGCGAACAAACTTTTTTCTTTCTTTACCGATGCATGAGAAAATGACGAGAAGGGGAAGAGATATGCACGATGACGAACCGCATAACCATATTTTTATTTTTTTCCAGATTCTTTTTGATTTTTTTCAGTTTTTGTTTCTCCGAATTCTATCTCGCTTCTTTTCTGAATTTTTTCCAATTTTTTTTTCACAGCGACCTGAAAAAACGAACATTTTTCGTGTCGCTTACGGGCATAAATATTATTCGCTATGACGTTCAATTTGCATAGCTGAAACGCAATGGAAATTCATTTTTTCGAGTGCCCAAAATTTTTTTGCATTTTGTTACGTTACGGAAATCACTCGATCGTTTTTCAAAATCTTTATTAGGGATTTGGAGTCGAAATCTGCGTAAGAAGACTTTTGATGATAGCGAAAAGTGAGGAAATAAAGAAGGGAGAAAATAAAGAATTTTCGATGCATTCCAACGATGCAAACTTCGACACCATTATTCACTGCATTGTGTTGCTGTAAATAAACGAGACGTGAGGTAAGCGCGAGATCTTTCAACGTGACTACATATATATATATGTGTGTGTTTATATATTCGCGAGCTTGAGCAATTTTTTTCTTTCGAATATTTTTCCTCCTGGCCGCTTCGCCAAAGTGTATTGTTTAAAAATTATTTTTTTTTCAGTTTCTTTTCACTCACGTCGCCGTGTAAGATAACGCCTATACATAATATACATATATATTTTTTATTTATGCCGTGTCGACAGTCTCGTGTGGATATTGTAACTTTGAGAAATAAATGGGAGAGAACAAATCTGAGGCACCTGCGACGTCGTTTTTTTTATTGATTATTTTCTTTTATTACTTCGTCAGCCCCTTGAGATTCGATACATCTAATATGGTGGAGGAAAACACATTGGTAAGCTCGATCTTAATGGTCGGAAAATTTTTCGAGATATGGCGAATACAATAAACGAATGACCTTTGAAACGCGATGATAAAATGTGGAGGCTAATAATTGTGGATCGGCCAGTGGGTTATCAAACGTATTTTTCGACGAATGCTACTGTCTGTTTTTTTTTTTTAGATTTAATCGGGCAAAAGCTATAGAAGGTTTTTTTTGGATAATTAAAAAAAGAGGATGGCAATTTATTAAATACATGATCAGATTTATTTTTAGTAGGATTTGACATACACGATTCTCGAGATAATTCCGTAATTAAGAGAATACTGTAATATATTTTTAAAATAGTTATTAATTGAGGTTCTTTAATAGCTAATCTTGAATTATTTCGATAATTGAATGATTCAGCAATTAATGCCAAAATAATTCGTGAATGGAAATAACTAAGCAATTTATCTCGAAATAATTCAATAATTGAAAAAATGCAATACTTTGATAATTAAAATAACTCAATGATTAATCGTAAAATAATTCGTTAATTGAAATAATTCAATAATCAATTTCGAAACAATTCGATAACGTAAATGGCTCAATAATAAATCGCCAAACAATTCGGTGATTGAATAATTCAATTCTCAAAAAACTTCGATAACTGAAATAATTCAATAATAAATCTCCACATAGTTCGACAGTTGGAATAATTCAATAGTCTCAAAATAATTCGACCATTGAAATAACTTAATAATTAATTTAAAAGTAAATCGATAATTAGAATAATTCAATAATTTTTCTTGAAATAATTCGACAGCCAATACCATTCGATGGCTAATCTTGGAACAATCCAACGACAAAAATAATGCAATAATTAATTACGAAATAAGTTATTAACAAAAATATTTCACAGTCCCGCAATCAAATAACAAAAATAATTTAAAATATCCTAAAAGAGTTCCCAAAATAATTGAATAATTAAACTTTTCTTGACTTTCGAAGGTTTCTTAATTAATCAAATCCGGAACTCGGTTGATCGACCTCAAGTTGATGTTCCATCCAAATTTATTGACAAGAAAAAATACACATCGCGAGAGAAAAACCTCGCGTATCCCGCAATCCGCGAATAAAAAAATCCGCAACTAGAATTGCGTTGGAACGTAATCGTAACCGAGACGTCTCAGCGTTTGAATTTCACAAATCACGTCGTCGACCAACAACCGTTTTAATTTGGCACGCCGTATTTTCACGAATTCCAAATGTCCGTCCCTCAGCTCGTCGCGATACTGCATAATTTCTTTTCGAAAATAACATCGTCTCTTCGAATCCGTATCTGTTGGAATTTTCGGGTCGACTTCGTTAACCCAACCTTGACTGACGTTTCGGTTTGTTAAAAATTTTTTGAAAAACAAACTTCCTAAAAGTTTATTAAACTTAAAAAAACAAGGAAAATTGTATCGGGCACGTACCATTTTTTCAACATTTCCATCTGGAGCCCGGAAGTCATTGGGTGCGCCATGCCCGATCATCAAGATGTAGAATCTCAGTGAATTTTTTTTTTATCCCGCGCTGAATGACAAAAGTCGGCGAAAAAGTGGCTTGAATTGTGCCGAAGAAAGCGAAGTCGCGAGTCTTTTTTTTTCGTGCAGATTAGTCAAGATTGTCAAATTTGATAGCGGTGCGAAAAAAAATAGACACGGCTGACATCGTGAAATTTTTCGGTCCGTGCACAACTTCCGCGACGGTGTTGATTACCGCGGGAATTCAGGCGAACGTTTTCTGCAATCAGAGCATAAACGGAGGAAAAAGTGGATCGTTCAGTGGAGACTTTTTTTTCACGTTCCACGGTGATAATCCAATGATATTAAATTATTCGAAGACGTGCACTACATTGTGGTCGAAAATAGTGTCGCTGGATTATTTTCTAAATTTGTTGTCGTGAGCGAGTCGATTGAATCGATTCTGGTCGATCAGGGCGAATGAACGGGTCCGTGGAATGTTTCGGTGGTCTCCCATCCAAGCAGCGTTAGCCTGGGCTAGCACTCGGATGGGTGACCGCTTGGCCGCGGCTGGCAACAGGCCGGGGCGGTCTCTAAGGAACTGCAATGAAAAGAAAAGGCTTAGGCTCTTCAAATCCACCAACGGGGGATGCTAACGTATTATTCATTGTTGAAAATCAAATATGAGATTATGTTTAGAATGGTTTGTTTCATCGAACTACCGAAGACTCGGAATCATCAAATATTTTAATGTTTCGTATCACTATTTCCTTGGCCGCATGTGAATGAACAATTTCGTTGGCTTAAGTGATTTTGTTATCGCTATGTTAAAATAGTAAAGTTCCGAAAAGTTCCTACGAGTTTCTAGAAGTTTCTAAAGGTGCCTAAGAGTTCCCAAAATTGCCTAAAAACGCCTAAGAGTTCCTAAAAGTTCCTAGAAACTCCTACAGCTTCTTGAAGGCTCCTAAGAGTTTTCAACAGTTCCTAAAAGTTTTTAAAAGTTTCAAAAAGTTCCTAAGAGTTCCTAAGAATTCCCGAAATGTCTAAAAGCTCCCATAAGTTCCTAAAAGTTCCCAAGACTTTCTGAGGGTTCTTACTCGTTACTAAGGTTTTCAAGAGTTCCTAAAAGTTCTTATGAGCTCCTGAGCGCTTCTAAGAGTTCTCAAGAGTTCCCAAGATTTCCCAAGTTCCTAAAACTACCTAAGAGTTTCGAAAAGTTTCCAAAAGTGCCTCAAAGTTTCTAAAAGTTTCTAAAAGTTTCTAAAAGTTCCCACAAGCTCCTAGACGTTTCTAAGACTTCCTAAGAGTTTCTAAAAGTTCCTACGAGTTTAAAAAAAATTCTAAAGGTGCCCAAGAGTTCCTGAAATTGCCTAAGAACTCCTAAGACCTAAAAGTTCTTGGACGTCCCTACAGCTCCTTAAAGGCTCCTAAGAGTTCTCTCGAGTTCCTAAAAGTTTTTAAACGTTCCACACAGTTCCTAAGAGTTCCTAAGAATTTCTATAAATGTCTAAAAGTTCCAATAAGTTCCTAAAAGTTCCGAAGTGTTTCTGAGGATTTCTACACGTTTCTAAGAATTTCTAAGAGTTCCTAAAAGTTCCTATACGTTTCCAGAGCGATTATAAGAGTTCTCAAGATTTCCCAAGTTTCCAAAACTACCTAAGAGTTCCTAAGAGTTTCCAAAAGTGCCTCAAAGTTCCTAAAAGCTTCTAAGAATTCCCACACACTCTTAGACGTTTCTGAGAGTTCCGAAAAGTTCCTCAAAGTGCCCCAAAGTTCCTGAGAGTTTGTAAGAGTTCCGACAAGTTTCTAGGCGTTTCTAAGAGTTCCCAAGAGTTTCTAAGAGTTCCTAAAAGTTCCTAAGAGTTCTCAAGAATTCCTAAATCTTCCTAAAAGTTTTCAAAACTTCCTAAGCGTTTCGAACAGTACGCAACAGCGCGCGAAGCCACGAACCATGATGAATGTATTAAAAATCAATCACAGCTAATTACTTCTGATCACACCAACCGCTGGCGTTTCCGTCTCTTCCTCCCCTCAAAGTCAGAACCCTTTTCACCGATCCGTGCACCCTTGAGGGTTGTCAAACGGAACCATTCGGAAAACACCAACACCGCAACCAAGAGTTCTTGCGCATACGTCGTTCTTTCGATGAATTTTCGTCTCGATCTCGCCGAGTCCTTGTGGAGCTCGAGAAAGAGAAGGTTCTCGATCGCGAGTCATTTCTTCTCGTCCCTGTCCATAAGTGCACAGATGCATCGTCATATATCGCTGCAAAAATACACACCCAACATGATCAACAGCAGCGCGTTTCCCGCTCTCCTCGAGACCCGCCGCCCTCCTCGTCGTCTCCCATCGATCCCAACCGATCTTCGCGAGTCTCGCGATCGCGGCCACCTCACGATCGCGTTATTATTTGTTGCGATGCGCGCTCCCTCGCGGCCACGCGACACGATTCATTCATGCAATCTTGCGACACACGCGCTCCGGCGTTACACGCTCGATTACATAAAGGCATCCAGGCCTCGGCTCCAAAGTAGGCAGAGTGTGTACCTACGTGTACATTCTTCGTGCAACGTTTTGCAAATGTGTATGTGTGTCGTGTGTCGCTGTGTTCACGTGGACTCGTGTATGTCTGTCTCTCTCTTTTAATGTGTATTTCAAGTGTTTTTTCGTGTGCTTGTATTAGTCGAGGCACGGAAGTAGGACAGCACTTTCCCCGCTCGTTGTTGCCTTATTATCCCTCAATGCCTCTAAATATACACGTTTTCGTTTTCTTTTTGCTTTCTGCTTTTCTACTCTTTTTATTGCTTTCCCCTCCGTCTTGCCTCTACTTAGAGTTCCGGAGACCCGTTTCCATTCTTTCTCTTTCTATTTGCAATTTTCGTTTTTTATCTGCATTTGTTCTTCGCATTTTGGATTTCGTTTTCATTTTGCTTCGATGCAGACATTTTTCTTTCGTTCTTTTATCGAGTCTCTTTTCACCTCTTTGTACTTTTCTTCTTCGTATCGCACGAAGATGGAAGATGGTGTGGTCGAGGACGTTTTGGTCCGGGAGCTCTATGAAACCTAATCTAATTTAAGGGGGGAGACGGCTGAGATTTTATCGAAAAAACGGTTTTTTTTTTGGAAACTCTTTGGAAACATGCGTTGAACATGAAAAAATATAATGTATATTCGTTTATGGAGGAAGAAACAGTTTTAAGGTGGTTTTCGAGCTATTTTTGGGGGAGGCCACACAAAATACGTCCAAAAATTTGGGCCGAAGTAAAACCCGTTCCCAACGAGGATCACGCAACCCGTTTTTTTTATAATTTTTTATAATTTTTTTATAATTCCCTCGTGCATTTGGTTCCTAATGGGTACCGAAAACTTCAAACAGGTTTCCCTCGAAATCATGTTTTTGAAATCGGCACGCAGCAGAACTCTAACAATTTTCGTCCAATCGACTTGTATTTTTAACTGTAGCTTCGTAGATCGTTTCAACAGTCAAGTGCGACCGCTTTTTTCAATTAATTGAAAATTTAAAAAAATATATCACTTTGTATGAAAATTATGGTCGAAAAAACAAACGTTTTTTTTTCAAACTTGTCGCTATTTTTTTTCATTACGTTGAATCTTTTTTTTAATAATTTCTTTTTAAAATAACTAACCCTCAATCCATAAATGTATTTAAGGCACCTCAATCCCGTGAAGCTGGATGGTTTTCGTTTTTGCATTAGCAAACCAACAATTGTCAATGAAAAAAATCTGAATAACGTCATGGTGAATCTTTAGGCCGTACTTCTCAAGAGACAATAGGATTTTTTTTTCTTATTTTTAATATATATTTTTTTTATGAAATATTAAGCAACCTTTGAAGAAAATGATTTTGGACAGGACGAAAACGACCCAGGTTCACGGATTGAGGGTTAACGAAAATATTTCATTCTTAGTTCCAGGATTGAATTTACGACGGTTCTACTGCGTGCCACGGAGAGGGTTGGCTGAAAACCAGTAGTGCTATAGCGACTCATGCCCCGCTTTTTTGTATCCTTTCGACAAATACATTTTTTTACATACTCCAATGTGTACCTAATAAAACCTAAAAGGTATTTGGAGCACGTGTTTTATTTCTTTCTTTAAAAAAAAATTCCACGGAAATCGGTCGAAAATGGGCAGTTACAGCGGGACGTTCCGTTAAGGGGTCATATACAGTCAGGAGGCACAAAAAGATCGATTTTTCAAGAATTTTTTTTAAGAAAACTTTTAAATCTATTAACGTAAAAATTTGTACACATATTATGGTAACTTTTAGCTGTATTTTAACATTTTTTATTTGCAAAAATAATTATTTTGAAAGCTGCTATAGCTGATGTCCGGGAGCATCTCTAACAAAGGGTAAACTCTAAAATGAAAAAAAAAGCCAAAAATATTTCATTGATATAATGGATTATCTTGTAATTAATCGAAGGTATAACCAAAATAATAATTTTTGGCAAAATGGTGGCTTGTAAAAAAACATCGATTTTTGACAAAAATGTAGGCCTTAAATTGTTTATAAAATGGAAATAATTTAGCGGTGAGAAAGAACCTTCGATTAATTACTGAAAAATATACTTGAAAAGATTGTGTTAAAATTTGAGATTGATCGGTTCAGCCGTTTCCGAAACACAGTTTTGAGGAAAACGCGTTTAAAGTTTCAAAAGCAGTTTACATGTAGTGTGACGCGTCACTACAAATGTCCGTACAACTTCGGGAATATTCCCCCAATTGACAAGAAATTTTCTGTGTGTGTACTTAAGTATATGTAAATTACGAAAAAAGATTTTAAAAAAATTGTTGTTTCGAAACTGTTAACTGTATATAACCTCTTAACGGGTACATATAGCTGGGTGGGTAAAAAACAGCATTTTCCAAAAATATTTCCTGAAAAATTTCATTGAAATATTCCTAAAATTGAATGAGCTACAGCTTCTAACAGCTGGCCGGGCGAGCGGCAGCAGCACCACACGTCAAACTTCAATCGCGTTTTTGCGAAACCCTGTTTTTCAAACTCGGTGGACATGATAACTCGAGAACCACTTGATGGATTGTTTCCAAATTTACAGGAGATACGATAAGAAACATTCAAAGGCCGTTGACGATCTCACTTTTCTATAATCGATCTTCATTTATTAATAGTTATGTAAAAATGACGAATTTTTTTTATAGATTTTGTATGCTCGACTTTCAATAGATCGCCACGTTGTTAAAAAAAAATATTTTGAAAATCGACGATCGTCAACGACTCGTATTCATTCTTAACTTGAATAACCCGCTTGGCTTTTAGATTTCGTATGGACCGTTCAAGCTGGAGAGTGTCCACCGCCGAACGTTGCGAATAAACATTTCATCATCTGCTGGCGGCCATGTTTTTGTTGTTTTTCTGTATTTTTTGGTAATTTTTTTAAAGGCTCTCAATATATATATATATGGCTTTGTGTTTTAAAAAATGCGTTTCTTTTCCACCAACCGCTTGCCAGAGTTTTTTTTTGGAATTTCGCCGTTTGTTCCGGACCTCTCGGTAAACGTAGCCCCTTAATTCTTCCGCAATTTTACTCAGTTTCTCTATCTCGCTCTATTTTCCTGTCCGCCTGTCACTGTAGGTGAAAATCTTCATCTCTATGTTTGTTTAGGTTAAGACGATTATTATTATTGTTGTTGTTGTTGTTGTTGTTGTTGTTGTTGTTGTTGATATTATTATTATTATTATTATTATTATTATTATTATTATTATTATTATTATTATTATTATTATTAATATTATTATTCTATACATCAGTTAATATTAATTAATATATGACAGCTGTCAATTAAATGTATAATCATTATACTCATAATTCATGGTGTCTGCATCCTTGGAGCGAACGAAAGTTTTTCTTTAAATTTTAATCTCCTTATTGTTATTACCATTCAAAATCTTCTTTCATGGATTTCTATTATATATTATTAAACATATATCTTAAATACTGGTCAACAGATTTGTGTCGCACAAATCTGCCAAGAAAGATGAATGGAATTGAGCAATATTAATTTTCATTCCATTTCAACGATGCAAACTTCAAGCTCATCATAATTCTCATAAAGATCATTAGTATAATTGTTTTTGCCATTTATATTATCGCTATTATTGTTACTATTTTCATTATTTTTACCAGTACAGTTATCACTCTTGACTTTCAACGATAAAAAGGAGAAGACTTTTTTTTCGACTTCATTGTCTGGCGTAGATAACGCGGAAACATCATGCGTTGTGCTACCGTATAATGTTACTCTAATTGTAATCATGAGGGAATCTTAGAAAGGCGGGGTCGAAACCTATAATACGTGTTATAAGATGCAACGTGCAATTTTACGGACACATATTTCTATATGCATATATACATATACATACATACATACATATATATATATATATATATATATATATATATATATATATGCTTCGTAGAAGAGAATCTATTAGGGCTGACCCTTCGATTCCCGAACATAAAAAAAAGAACCATAAAGATGAAAGTTGGCAGTACCATTATGAAACGTACTAACCGAAGGAGAAGGAGAGTATAGTTGTGAAAAAGCACACTTTTTAGAACTATGACCTCACCAAAATCTGTGGGAACTAAGAAGAAAAATGAAAAGAACGAAAAAAAAAGAATTGCTGCACTTAAAGATGTTGAGTCCCTATGAAACATATTAATGTTAATTGTTCAATAAATAGCTTCTTAAACGTCATGAAATTTTTACACGACCTCCTGAATACTTCATGTAAAAACATTCCAAATTTTCAGAATTCTATCATCATTATTTCAACCTCCTTAAGGGTTGAAATAAAAAATGATAAAAAAATTCTGAAAATTTGGTATGTTTTTGTATGAAGTATTTAAGAGGTCGTGTTAAAATTTCACGACGATTAGGAAGCTCGTTATTAAAAAATTAACATTTTGTTAAGAACAATTTTTAAAATAAATTAAAAAAAATTTATCAATAAACTTCGGTTTGTTTCCGTTGCTTTCAGTATATTGTAGATATTATTAAATTGATAGGTCAACAAAAAAACTTATTGCAAAGTTACATCAGTGTCCATAAAACAACATTTAATTTGTGAATGTTAATTGTTCAATAACGAGCTTCCTAATTGTCGTGAAATGTTTACACGACCTCTGATATACTTTATACAAAAACATACCAAATTTTCAGAATTTTATCATCATTTGCGATTTGGGACTCAACATCCTTAATAACGTCTTAAGTCTTTCGATAATAGCGGTTAGAGTGAAAATGACCCATAACGAAAAATAGAAAATCAATATTCTTCAGTCAAGAGACATTCTTTGAGCGGCCACAAGAGTCCTCATGGGAAGACATCTTTAGGCGAGGAAAAAATTGGCTGATTATCATGACTTTTTTAGAAGGAAATATTATTTCACCAATTTTGAGACTTTGGGTATGTTTTATTACTACTTCTGGCTGTTACATGATATTTTTTTTATTAATCTTTAAAAATGGCGGTTGTATGGCACGGTCTTTTGAACTGCATTTTCAATACTGATGTGACGCATAGCTAAAAAACTAATCGACCGATTCTGATGAAATTTGGTATAAATCTTTCTGACCTTATTGTCTAACACTTGACCGTAAGTGTTTTAGAAAATAAAAAAAAACAAGTATTTTTTTAAACTGCAAAACGTAGCCATTTTTCGGAAAATTCAATATTTTTGTATCGAAGCGTACCATTTAGTCTATTTTCAACATTTCTAACTTTTTCTTGGTTCATATTCTGCGTATGAGTGTTAATGAAAGAAAAAACTGCATTAATGTTTTTTCAGATTAATCCAGCCGACGCTACGTGTCACGCCGTCTAACAACATCCGCGGCAACCCGTTTAGGAGACCGTGCCATACCTCCGTCATTTTCAAAGATTAATAAATTTTAAAAATGCCATATAACGGCCAAAAGTAGCAATAACACATACCCTACGTCTCAAAAATGGCGAAAAACTCTTTCCATTAAAAAAAAATCATGAAAATCAGGAATTCTTTCTTCGCCCAAAGGTATCTCCCCCCTTAAAACGTCTCGCATCTTATATTAATAGCGATTAGAGTGAAAATGATCCATAACGAAAAATAGAAGATCATTATCAATATGCTTCATTCAAGAGGTATTCTCCGTAGGGCCACAAGAGCCCTTAAAAGGGCCATCGTAGTTTGCGGTTTCGAGTAGATTTTTCTTTCCCACCAGAGTACGAGGAGCCTCACCGCGAACTGGGTACTCGAACGAGAGAGAAATTGACAAAATTCTTTTAATTTCGGGACCAAACAAAAACCTGAAAAAATTCCCCTGAGGAGGTAGAAGAGCGAAAAGCGCGTATGTGGTTGCCGAGTCAAGGGTCTGGATCGAAGATGTCCAAGAGCGGGAAAAACGAGGCGCAAGAAAGTAGCATAGAGGATGTCCTGAAGAGAGAAGAAGGGGAAAAGAACGAGAGGGACCACTCAAGTATAAGAAGTGGATGGTGGTGCAGAGTTAAGGGGGACGTTGAGAGGGAGGGGGGGGGGGAGAAAACGGGATGCTCACCCGGGCTCTTTGCCTTCAAATCAAGGGACCAGACAGACCGGTCTCCACGAGATGGGCCCAATTTTTTTCTTCGTCTTTTATCTTTTTTCATCCACTCGTGGTACCTTCAACCTTCTCCTCACTCCCTCAACTTCTTCTTTTTCTACTTCTTCCTCCTCATGCTCTTCTTCTTCTTCTTCTTCTTCTTCGGCTTCGCCTTGTCCAGCCACCCCAGGATATCCTTGCAGGTGTCCAGCAGTCTCGGACGATCGTCGAACCACCATCGGGGGAACATCATCGTCGAGGGCTGCCCAAAACTTTCAGAGCCCGTACGACTTTCAGCGCAGCTCGGGCAGTTTTCATTTTATCCTTCTCTAGAGCGACATTTTTATTTAATTCGATTTCTTTTATAGATCCTTCCGATCCGCGTGCCCTCTTGGACAAAGCTTCTTTGGAAAAAGTATTTTTCAATAGTAATTTTTAGTTACGACTACAGTCACTTTTAGTAGTAACTTTTTAATACTGAAAGTTACTACTAAGGAGTTAGTAGTAACTAAAGTAACTTGAAAGTTAGTAGTAACTAAAAGTCAGAACCAACTTTTAGTTTACTAACTACTAAAGTAACTTTTACTACAAAAAGTTACTTCAGTAGTAACTGGAATTACTTAAGGAGGAACTAAAAAATACTATTAAAGAATACTTTTTTTCAAAAATGTTGTTACTACTAATAACTAAACGTTACTTTAGTAGTAACGTTTAGTTGTAACTTTTTAGTACTAAACGTTACTACTAAGGAGTTAGTAGTAGCTGAAGTAACTTAAAAGTTAGTAGTAACTAAAAAAAACTAGCTACTAAAGTAACTTTTACTACCAAAAAGTTACTACTAAAAATTACTTTAGTAGTCACTGAAGTGACTTGAAGAGTAACTAAAAATTACTATTAAAAAATACTTTTTTCATAAGTTTTGTTACTACTAAGAAACGTTACTTTAATAGTAACGTTGAGTTACTACTGAAGTAACTTTGAGTTACTACTATAGTAACTTCTAGTTACTACTGAAGTAACTTTTAGGTACTACTGAAGTAACTTTTAGTTACTACTGAAGTAACTTTCAGTTACTACTAACGTTTAGTTATTATTGAAATAACTTTTAGTAGTTATTTTCTCTCGTTATTGAGGAAACGGCGAGCGGAAAATGAAGAAAGTCGAAAAACACGGCAGTGCCAAATTGTTTGATTGATTGTGAATATTGGCAAGCTGTCAGGACGACACTTGGCGCAAGATATCACGAACGTGTCACCGGTGGCAGAATATCATAGGACACGTGCACCCACCGGCCCCTCCCCCTCCATTCCTCTGTGCCCCTCACCACGAGAAAGACGAGCGGAATACTGATGACGGTGCATTCTTACACGAAGTCATTTTTTTTCAAGCTCCGTAGGTCTACGTTCTCTGACGGTGGTCAAGAATATATATATATATTTCTTTATTTACTTAATGATTTTGTAGAAGCAAAATTTCCGAATGTACGTTCATTTTTTCGGGCTGAAGTTAAGCCGAGACTACTAGAATGCAACACTGAAGCAACATGCATTATTTTTGGATCTTTTATCTATCTGTAAAAATGAACGCTTCCAAAATTTGCCTACATCGTCTCGCTGCAATTTACCCTTTTTTCAATCAACTCAAAATCGTTGCGTCCGATTCACTTCAAATTCGGACAGAGCACAGCTTATAACATTTTACACCATACGGTGCGATGATTTTAAAAATAATTTTATCCATTTGTTAACAACAAATGATGAAAGTTTTTTTTTCCTCGGAAATCGACATTTTTATTCTACAGCTTGCCATTCTCGTAATTTTCAACATTTCAGAAAAGTATCCGACCATACGAAAGTTTTATTATTATACTGAAAGTACATTCTTTATTTTTAGTTGCCGATAAGTCTAGTTGTCAGAAACACCTACACCGATTGGCCATGAAGCAACAGCGGTACTTTGTTTATATAATAATAACTTCATTGTTTACCAATATTTTCAACAAAAAAAAATACTTAAACTTGGCAACACTGTGCATTAATTGTCTGTAAAATCGCAACCTTGATGTGCCAATACTCGCTTCAAAAAAAAAAAAATTGAGAATCGATCTGTTTTTGTTGGCCTCAAGCATGGAACTACGAAGAACGGTGCAATTCCCCCAAAAACTATAGCGCCACTATATTCGAAAGTTCAACAAACAAACAACGCATTGTATCCCCAAACGGCCGGACGGCAGTCTGAAAAAAGCAGCTTAATAATAAGTGATAATGACATAAAAAGAGTCGATAGTACATAGTGAGGATAATTATCTCCAAGCCGGAAGGAAGCATTGCACGCCACTGTGACCGGAAGGTACTTCCGGATTGCCGATTATAAAAAAAAAAGAAAACAAAATACCCGCGTGTGCGTATTTCGTTGCAAGGGCGCGTCTCGTAATTGTAAATAAATGTCACATTTTTACTAGTGTGAAATTGTATTCATGATCTATGGTTGATCGAGTGCCTAAGTGTCACATACATCACGGAGCGAAGGTTTTATTAATTGCTACACGCTGCACGGGGACGAGCAGATCGACAGAAGAAGAGATAGCTACCATAGTTTTAATTTTTTTTTAACGTAAATAGATTTCGCCCTTTTGTGTGTGTGTTTTTTTTCGGAAATATCGGTATTTTTTTATTCCGGCCGAACTAAACTTATTCCTGCGAAGTAATAATTTGATTGTTCGGATACGATTTGATATAGATATATTAGCGTATTCATTTATCAGTTTTTAGAATCCGATATTTCGAAAACTATTGGGCCGCGCCAAAAATTCATTTAAACAGTGACATATATAATCAAAGAAGAAATCTGTCCAAAATTCCACCTATATCAGAGGTAGCAACTATTCGGAAATGCAGCTGGAATTATTTTTATCCGTTATGCCAAATCTACGATCGAAATACCATAAGTACCCGGTACCATAGTGGCAGCATGCCTGAATATAGATAGGTAGGTCGTAGGTTCGAATCTCCATGTAGGTGAAATATTTTCTTCGATAGGAATCATTCCAGGAGGTCAGGGAAAGACAAATTATGATAAACAACCATACAGGTAGTACTCTCAATTTAAAAAATTTGAATTTGTGAAATATCATATACATTTAGTAGACATACCATTCAATATGGTAAAAACCACTATTGCTTGACAGTGTGAGGAATCATCCATTTTATGAAAACCTACTGTATTATATAGCATTGACAAACAACGTACGCTTGACAGATTGTTGGATGCGGTGAACATATGAGCATAGTTAACTGCTAAAATATCATAAGCAGTACTATATTTTTGGCAGCAGCCATGACTATAAAATATTATCGTCCTCTCAGGGTAATATAAAATATGGTTGAAGTATGGTTGAAGTTACTATACATTTCTCTCTGTGCACGTTCTGCACCTATATGCGTAAGGTATGTTTTTGTGCGGTGACATCGCGTCAATCGAGGGGCCAATCTATAGTGTATCAAAGAGCCCGTATTTCGATAGCGCGCTCAGCCCAACATCATACGTGTGCACACTTAGGTCGCACGGTGGGCGAGGGGCGAGAAGGAGGAGTGGAGCACTTGGCAGAAGAGCGCACGAGAGCCCCCGACGCCGTGAACTCTGTAATGGAGTAACATCAGTACCAATGATGACCGTAGGGGCGAGCGCGGCCAATCTTGTAAATCATATAATGAGAATTGTGACAATGTAGCCCGACGCGCGATATGTCGACATGCGGGTGGCCACGCCATAGATATAGACACGTACGTAACGTGCTCTAATGATAAAATGCGAAAAGGACCCTCGATACCAACAAACACGATCGGGACCCTTCGCGGGATTGTCATCTCGAGCCTCTATCATCATCCACACGAGCACAAGCACACTCGTCAATGGTACCTCCAAAAATATCAATGGGACCACAAAAGTCAGGATTTTCTCACGATACGAACTTTTCCAAATCGAGTCCTCGAAAATATACGAAGCAAGGCCGAAAAATGTTGCCTTCTCCGTTTTCTCCAACAATGAAAAACTGGACCGCATGGAATGATTCAACTTGAGGCATTTTAATCTCCACAAAGCTAACACCAAAAACGTCAGAATTCATTACTAATCCCTTTCTACTCAATCATCTAAACGCTTGAAAACTAATCAAATCATCTAAAACTGAATCAAACTAAATCATCTAAAAACTAACACCAAAAACGTCAGAATTGTTTACTAATCCACCCAACACCTAAAAACTAATCAAATCATCAAACTAAATCATCTCAAACTGATTCAAACTAAATCATCCAAAAACTAACACCAAAAACGTCAGAGCTGTCTACTAATCCATTTCCACTCAATCATCGAATCAACGTGAGCTGAGACTGGTCACGAGCTGAAATCCCCACGGAGCGAAATAAAGGGAAATTGCAGTTTTTTTTTGCCTAACCTACTCACGTTACAAACATCAACTGTGGGTGCACATAACGGCAGCTCGGCAAATACGGAAAGAATAGAATTGGCAGATAAGGGCAGAAAAAAATCATCGCCGAAAGACGAGATGAGAAAACGAAGGGTTGCGGATTCGAGATGGCGCGCACATTCGACGGAAAGGACAGCGCGATGAAGGAGTAAAAGTCGTCGAACGGGTTTACGCTACTCTCAGCAGGAAAGCATCAGAGAAATGGGGAAAAAAGTCGTTTTAACGCAGCACTCCCCGCTTCGTCTGATACCATTCGTTATTACTGATAATATTAGTATTAACAATAATAAACAACATCATCATCGTCATTATCATAATGATAATACAAACCACCAATCAGTAGCATAATTATAATCATAATAATAATCATCATCATCATTACCATCATCTCCATAATCATCACAAGCATAATAACAATGATATCAATAAGAATAAACATCAGCATCATCATAATGATGCTAACCATTATCCATCACCTCCATCATCATTATCATCATTATCACCATAACCATGATAATGATAATCATCGTCATCATCATAATGATGATAATAATAACCATCATCCATCAACTCCACAATCATAATAATAATAATAATAATAATAATAACCATCATCCATCAACTCCCTAATCATAATAATAATAATAAAAACCATCATCATCATAAAGATAATAACCATCATCCATCACCTCCACCATCATTATCATCATTATCACCATGATCATGATAATTATGATATCCATCATCCATCACCTCCATCATCATTACCATAATGATAATCATAATAATTTTCATCATCATTACCATCATCTCCATAACCATCGCAATCATAATAATAACAATAAACATCATCATCGTCATAATGATAATAACCATCATCCATCACCTCAACCATCATTATCATCATTATCATCATAATCATGATAATGATAATAACCATCATCCATCACTTCCATCATCATCATAATGATAATGATAATCATCGTCATTATAATAATAATAATCATCATCCATCATCATAGTGATAATAATAATAATCATCATCCATCACCTTCATCATCATCATAATGATAATGATAATCATCGTCATCACCATAATGATAATAATCATCATCTATCATCATTATCATCACCATCGTCATCATCTCCATCATAATTATAAGCATAATAATAATAACAATAATCACCTTCATTCATCATTCCCATAATAATAATAATAATAATAATAATAATAATAATAATAATAACAATAATAATAATAATAATAATAATAATAATAATAATAATAATTGTTTTTTTAAACTTTTCGCGCGTCTTTTTGACTGGGCGGCAGCCGAGGTGGTGTCGCAATCCTCGAGTGTCGCCCAGCGTTATTGTCCAGTCCTAGATTAAGACAGAGCCTAACCCCCGGAGGTAGGTGAATGTTTCCCAGCGCAAGCTGAGAAAGTGTGTTGCCCGGAGCAATAAAGTCTACCTAAAATAATAATAATAATAATAATAATAATAATAATAGTAGTAATAATAATAATAATGCTATATATATATTATCCTTGCTGTCATGTTTTAGTTTAATATTGAACTAGACGTGATAACTTGTATTTTGGACTTGACATTTTTCTTTTCGTTTAAGTATTTTTGAAAACAATCTTCAACTGTAGGCCTTTTTACTTTGTAAATTTACTCGAATGCACTATACCCGAGATTGTGCATCCAATTTCTTTTTATTTCCTTCTCGCTCCGTCATCATTCACGCTTAATGAAGTCCGATAAGAGCTTATCTCTCGACCGACCAGGACGTCCGCGTCGACGTGTGCGCGTCTACAAACGACGAAATAAAACGACCACGCGATTCATCGTCGGTTATTATGTGCCTGAGAGACCCGAAAGACCTGTCCCATTTGTCGGAAAAAATCGTCTTTGCAAAAAAATACACGAAGAAAGAATATGGAGAATCCTGAGTGGGAAAAACCGAAATTAAAAAATGCGAAGCGAATAGAAAAATATAAATTAATAGACGGTGAAGGTAGAAAAGGGTATAATAAATTTAGGAAGTGAAAAATAAAAATAATCAAATGGTCAGAGGAATATGTAAAATAAATATACAAATTGTAAGTATATGAATAAATAATAATACGCACATATACGTTTCATTATTTATTTACTCTTATTTTCAAATATCAGGCATCGCCCATACAAGAGAGCAATGATGAAACACCGATCCAGTTGATCATCAATCTTTGTGCGTGATGTTACGCAGGGAGAGAGGCTTTAAGGGGCCCTGCGGCGCGAAAGCGCACATCTCGAGCGTCGTCTTTCGCGAGAACAGTTTTTGAGATATTTTTTTTTCTGAGAACCGGTTTTTTGATTACGCTCCGCTCGTTCTTCACTCGCTATTCCGCCACTAAATCTGCTATTTGTGTGCATATGTGGTTGAACTCCTCAGGCAACATTGACGGCATTTTTTTTCGAAAGATCACGGATTTTTCTCAGATTCGTTTGACTAGATAGTGGATTTTTTGAAAATTTGTGAAAGTTGGAGAAAACGTTGTCTACTTGCTTAAACTCAAACCTTACAGAAGGTTTTCCAAATTTTCGTTCAAGTTTTTTTGAATAAATTATTCATTATTGCAGCTCGCCACAACTGGTTCGGATATGAACATTTGGAGAAAAGTATCAAAGTGGAGTTTGCAACATGGAAGAACATTAGGGTAAATTTTTTTTATCGTGTGTTTCTGAAAATCGGAAGAAAAAAAATGGTTTGGAATTGGTAGTCTTGCCGATTTTGTCTGAAGTGCCTCGTGCACGTACGAGCAATAATATTTTAAACGTATATATAAATGCTGTTCCTCGAGGCATCGTTTCTGTCAATTTAACTCGAGCTCCACCTCTCATGAAGGTATTATAAGCTACACGATAAGTTGATAAGCTATCTCACACACTGGCACGCATGGGTATATACTAATTCGAAACGCAAGTGCCGTCGGGACATCATACAATATACACCACGGAGAACAATCGGGATAGGAAAAGTTTCGCGAACGATCATCCCCGACAGCGGATAGATCGAGTGAGCAAACAAATCTAAGTAAGCTGAAAAAAGCTTCAACCCAAACAAACCTAAACCAAGGGATAAAAATTCAAAAGCGATGTATATTGGATCGAAATAAATGCGAGTGATCTTATAAAAACGCCGATAATCCAAAAAATAGAAGAACAAAACCAATTTTGCCGAACCAAATCCCTGAAACCCAAAAGAATAGAGGATA
This sequence comes from Ophion costatus, assembly GCA_951751655.1. Lineage (NCBI taxonomy): Eukaryota > Metazoa > Arthropoda > Insecta > Hymenoptera > Ichneumonidae > Ophion > Ophion costatus. The sequence goes on along the minus strand of OX632360.1, from coordinate 5,768,762 downwards.
AGTTCCGATCGAACCTAGAAATTAAACAAATGATGATAAGGCAGACCTAGAATGAGGCCAAATCCGAAATCGCGTGAAGCTAAACGCTGCATCAACAAACCCAAACCAAGCTCAATCTGTTTAAATAGCACTCATGAACATTTTCATTTTTTAAATCCATGGAAATCTGCATTTCTAAACTAAATCCGGAATATTTTAATTAAAATGGCAAAGTAAAATTGTAGGTTCCTACATTACCGACCGATGGTAAATTATCGACATAAACGCGTTCGAATGCGCATTTGCGATTCGGATTGTGTTTTGAACCCGCAAATTGCAGATGCCTTCTTTACCGACTGATGGTAAATTACCGACCCCGGATCCTATGGAAAGATATCAAATCTCAATGGAAATTAGAAAAAAATAGTGTACCACGTTTTATCTTCCTTCTTTTAGGTACATGTGATCATTTTTAACCCCAAAACGTTCACACATATGAAATAGAAAATAATAGAACGAATAAAACTGGGGAAGGAATACACAATGATTGGATATCCAGTATGAGTAGGTGCAGTTAAGTGATAATCGATGCCGTATCAATCGTCTTTGCCTCCATATGGCTCGACCCTACAACTTTTTTTTTATCAGGCATCGATTTGGGAAATGAAGCCTTTTTCTATCTCCATTCGTGTTTTCAGCAATGCATCACCGAGGTGACAAAAGTGACGTGGAGTGATCGATCTATTTCTCCCTTCTCGCTCACTCGCCCTCTCTCCCTCTTCCGGATGATACCAAGATAATCCGATTTTTTCCTTTCTTCCTTCCGTGGGCTCGTCATTGATAAGATAACGGAGGAAAGGAAGAACGAGACATTTGCAAAGCCCGATAGGCTCGCCAGTACAACTGCATCTGCCAATTGCACACTGCTCGATAGCGCGACGTATCCAACAAATGAGACATGAATTTGTCCCTAGCTGCGTCAATTCTCGTCATAAACATTATTACAATTGAAACCATTTTCGGTGCACCAGACCCTATCGAGGAGCCTTCTTGCAGCGACGTTGATACATCGGATGGCTCATATCCGGCTTTCGTATGTAAAGGAGCGGGCTCCAATGGCAGGCAAGCGTCAAAGCATAAATCATTCGCTGCGTCCATATGACAAGGGGACCCAAATATTGGCTTGGAAATCTGATCATCCAGTCAGCTAGCCCCATCCGCAAATATTTCGTTGCTTTTCGATAATGGGAGAAACATGAGTATCAATGTAGTTTGGAATGTTATCTATCGGCAGGTGCATGAGGTTGAAGCTTCCTGCCGTATTACCAAGCCTTGCTGGATCTCTAGTTATACGATAAAGTCTCTCATTTGTCAGTATATAGTCTTTCAATGTAGTCAACCACTTCCAAACGAATGTCCAGTTCTTTCTAGGCCTCCATTTGTCTTTCGATCTACTGCTAAACGTAGCCCCCTAGTTACTTTTTTCAAGTGATTTTCCCATACTGAGGTGATAGTGACTCCCTAGTTCTTTTTTGAGGGCTGCGAATTGCATCTCCCCTGTACTTTTTGAACACCGCGAAAACGGCAACTCCCTAATTACTCTTTTAATAACTAGGGAGATACAAGGGAATAAAAGTAACTCCCTAGTTACTTTTTGGGGACGACGCATTTGTAGATCTAGTAGTCTAGTTCCCAACACTATTTTCCCTCAATGACTAGCACCCTAGTTACTTTTGGATAACGGTGACAATCGAAAATACCTAGTCAGTTTGGAAACGAGGGGGAAGTAACACCTTAGTGACTTGTCGAATGACTAGTGACTTGTCATTGTCCCCAAAGATAAACCTCCTAGTTGCTCTTCAAGAACTAGGGGAATAGTAATCCCCCAGTTAATCAATAAGTCCTAGGGAAAGCAGTACTCCCTATGTACTTTATAAAAACTAGAGAAAATAGTTTCTAGTGACTCTCAATAACCTCTCAACAACCGGTCCACGGGGCAACCGTAGCTCCCTAGAGATTTTCCAAAGTCTAGGGAGAAAGTAGTTGCCTAGTGACTTTTTGAGAACTCGAGGGAAACTCCCCAGTTCCTCTTGAAGTACTGGCGGGCAAGTAAGTCCCTAGTTACTTTTTGGCAACGATCCATTTGGGGTTCATCCTATCCTACCATGACATAGATGAATCCGCTAATTGACCAAGAACAAACGCCCGCACACAGATGCTTCTGTTGCAGTCCTAGCAAACACGAGAGAATTTTTGGCTGGTTCTGGACGTCTGCCGCCGAGAACGCCACGTGCGGTGAGAGTTCCGTTTGGGCGCAACCACGCGCGTTCGTTTCACGGCAGACGGTTATTGTTTGTTTACTTATCACAGCCTGCAGCAGGCAGCGAGACGATCTGGACGTGTTGGCTGTAAGAAAGGACATTTCGATCCACTGCATGGAAAATGGTAGTTACGATGAGCTGCAGTGCGACAACGGGATGTGCTGGTGCGTAGAACCAGAGAGTGGAAAACCAACGGAACGAATTTACCCACAGTCAATGAGGCGATATCTTCCTTGCTGTGAGCTTGCCATTATCCAAATAGGAATAGCATCTGTTTTGATTGGATTGAAAAAATAGGATTTTCAAGAGTCGATGAGTGTAGGAACGAATGAACTGTGTGATGATGCACAATTGTAGATGCGGAGAAGTCAAGTGAGTTGAGAGAACACTACGAGAGGCAGTGCGAGAGTGCAGCTCTGGCGAGGATAATGGTCCTTCGGAAACTCGATGCTCACGGTACGAAGGGCTCGCATATCGAAATGCCCCGATGCGATTATGACGGAAGTTACAACGCCCTCAAGTACGAAAAAAAGCGGTGAGTGAACTTCAGATCCAATGTCGTCATCGGCGAACTTGGTAAAACTGCCGACCCACTTGGTAGACGCATCAGTCACGCCTGAGCGGCCACCCATTCGAGTGACGGCCCAGGCTGCTGGGCCCAAGGCACCCGACGTGCGTCTACCGTTGTCGGGAAAATTTTCATGGCCACTTCTTTCTTTTTATAAAAGATCTTGCAACTTATTGTTCTTGGCAGTGTTCATTGCACCTGGAAAGACGGCAAACAAATAGGCGTCTTCGATGGGAGCGTCGCTGACGTGCGCATGATCAATTGCAGTGAGTATACTCTGCATCGATGTCTGCAATCTTGGCCTTTTGGGTTTGATCATCTTCATTGATTTCTCCATTGATTCGTACGATCCCCAGATTGCGCACGCGACAGTGTCATATACGCAAATGAGAATGTCGAATTTGAGATGATCTGCGGTGGCAATGGGAACTACGATCCTTCTCAGATAAGCAACGGAATGCCGTTTTGCGTGGACACCGATGGATATCCCACCACCCAGTTGGGCGAAGTCGGCGAAGTCCTAAATTGCGCATAGACGCTGACAAATTGACGTCCAATCCTCAGTATTCACGGAATCTTAGTCGGTGAACGTGTCTTCGAAATGCACTTGCCAGTAGGAGTGGAAATTGTTAGGGAGATGTCTAATAAAATGCGAAGCTGTATGACAAAGTCCATGGACTCTGCGAATTGTTTCGTACCGTAACAAATCTTTCACAGATTTGGAAATTTCCCGATGAACTTTAAGACCAAGCATGCATGAATCATTGCCAAAGTCTAGCCTTCCGAGTCAAACACAGGACGCCAATATGATTCTGTTGGATCCCTCTTTCAGAGTACCGATCGCGTTTGTTTGGAGAAAATCTAATTTTCCACGTCTCAATTTCAGGCTGTCAAAAAATGACAACATTCCAATTTCATCCAGACCTCAGCCTGCTGAACCTTTGAATATAAAATGGAAACGGCATTTAATTCTTGTTGTTCATGCCAATCCTAAATCATGAGAAGCAGGATTAGTTTGGACATTCGGTGCACGGTATCTCTATAACCCCAACAAGTGAGGACTAGTGTTGTAAAATTGGACTGGCTAGGTGTGGATTTGATTTTTCAGGCTGCAATTAAGCTGGTAGCGTTGGTATAGGGTGCTGAAACGATGTCTATAATTGTTGGGGCCTTTACTCTGTCTGTCTGCCCGAAGTGGGCGTGAAATCTGCCGAAGCTTATTCCCCTGAATCTCTAGCGTGTCACATTAAACGCTTTCAGATAATAATCTTCCAAATTCAGATCATCATAATCTGGCTCAATTTTTCATGTTCTTTCGCTGGCAACGCGACCATGAGTACACGCCAATCAATATGGAAAACGGTATTTATTCATCAACCAAACGACCGAGAACTAAAAGTGTCAACCTGACAGATCGATTATTTTCAGATCACAGGCGGACCTGCACCAACCGCGAAAAATCCTAAAACCACTAACAATTTTTGAGCTCGCTCTTCAGAAGGTTACTCGAAGAAGCAGATCTTGGTTGGGACCTGTTCCGGTCTTTTCGCAGCTCCGTTGCACACCAGGTTGCTAGTACGATATTCTCGGCAATACATCGATAATTCCAGAAGTCATTCGAAGCCAGGAATGACTCGGGGAGAGTGGCGGCGAGGCAGTAAAACAAGGTGTTGTTCCGAGCGAGGGCTTCGCTCACGCACGATCTTTGCCGCGAATGAGAGAGCCGATCATTGCTGTTTGTTACATTGGCAGGAGCGTTGGTGCTGCCGGGCATTGGCCACGGTGCGATGAGCGGAACTCTCGGTGAGTGCCGCGGTGAGTTTCTTGAAGGCAAACGGGGAAATACGGACGACGGAGGAGAGCACGTAAAGTCGACGCGTAAAACACATGTAACGACAACCCGCATTTCATATGCGCGATGCGGTACGTCGTGGCAACGGCGGCGATGTCCCCCCAGGCTTCGTTCCTTCTTCTTAGCCTCCCTTGTTCCATCATTTTCTCCTTCTCACATCTTTTCCTTTTCTTTCAATTTATTTTATTTATTTCATTTGTTTTGGCTCCCTCTCGCTCATTCTTCTCCGCGGACACGCTTTTATTTTTATCAACGTGCGTTACACACGGACGTCTCTCCCTCTCTCTTGGATTTTCCAGCGGCCCGTCGGGGCCTCGCCGACGGGCGCGGGAGGCAGGGGGGGGGCGGAACATTACGGGGCCTCTTGAAAGGAACGTCACGTACCAGACTTCCTACGGATAGCTTGCTCGCTTGAATACTCAAAGTCTCTCCCGGGACTCACGCATGAATTAGCGAGAATTTGTAATACCGACGGGGCTCATTTGTATATTGGCTCCTACAGTTGCCGATAAACGGAGACGAATGCTCGTACGAAAGTGGCCAACGCAACGGATCTCGGAATCGCAGTCTCGTCATCACCTCGGCGCAATTGGGAAACGCAAGAGTTGTCCATTTTGATCTTGTTGCGTTGTTTTTTTTGGACTTGCGGTGAAAGTCGTGCCAAAAGTCGAAAATGAAAGAAAAATCCGATTTTTTACTGCGGCGTTTCAGGGCATAGGCTGGTACTTTCATTTGAAACGAAGATTTTTTGAAAATTCCAAAAATTGGTTGCGACGATCTTTTTGAAGGGTCCGATCACCTACTGCCCTACTGATCCACCTTAAATTCAGATGGATCACAGCTCATAATGTTTTCTATCGTGTGATCGGATAATTTTTCCATACGTCCATCCGTTTGTTGATAATAAATTATTAACGCTGTTTTTCTTTGTCGAAAATCGAATTCTTTTGCACAACTTCCTTTCTCGACGTAGATATAGCTTTTTTTGTTTGTATTCTGACACGTTTGACATTTTTTAGTTCCGCCTTCGTTTTTTTATTACTCTCGCGAGTATACGTGTTTTTTGCTAACTTTTTCCTCGCTTCACTGGCCTTGATTCCTAAGAGTGAAAAGAAAAGAAATCATCTCAGTCAAATGAAATAAAATGCTGTCGTGGTTGGCCATATAGTTACGCTAACGTTCGCGGAATATGAAACGAGTCTCGTCGACTCTTAGATCCGCATGAAATGGAGAAAAAATTCAAAACGTTTTGGGACTTGGAGTATAAAATGGGAATCGTGTCAGCAGTGTCCCGTTTTCCTGTAGTCGCGGAACGCTTCGTTCGATTGCCACGTCTTCCCTTGAATGCTATCATTGCCACTTGGTTTTATTTACTAAAAAATATATTTCGTAGATTTTTGTTCCACGCGTTACGCTTACTTGAATCAATTTAAGGATGTTGTGTGCAAAATTGAAAATGGTAATGAATTTTTTTTAATTTGATAGGTTATTGTGTAAAATATTTGAAAGATTGGGTAAAAATTTCACGACGATTAGGAAGCTGGCTACTGAGAAATTAGAATTCACAAATTACACGCAGCCTTATGGAAATTGAAGTAACTTTGCAATTATTTTAGCAAATAACAAACTTTGCTATTTGTTTTCAAGAAATAGAAGAAATATTTATGAATGATCGTTTTTTTATTTCAAATATATCAAAAACAAAAGTGGCCTTATGGTGCAAAGGACGACGACGTCCGTGAACGAAAGTAAGTATTTAAATTTCCCGCTACTTTCGGTCTATGCAACGTTGCCACTATATTCTTATATGTTTTTCCTCAAGTGTGATTTTTTTTTGTATTTTTGATATCATTTTTTATAACAAAAAAAAATAATTGCAAAGTTATTTCAGTTTCCATAAGGGTGCGTGTAATTTGTGAATTCTCGTTTCTCAGTAGCCAGCTTCCTAATTATCGTGAAATTTTTACACAACTTTGGCTTGAGTTAAGAAGAAATGGTGAATCCAATCCTTGTTTGATTCAATTCGTCGGCATTTTGTTTGAAACTAATAATCTGTTTTTATCGTAAATTGCGTTACATCAGATCAATCGTATAGAAATTATGACCAGGGCTATCCAATTTCGAGATGCACATTTCGAGATGTTTTCTTCAAGGACCCAGAACGATGCCGATCCGCCCAATCGTCAAATTAACAGACGAAAGTGATTGCCTTTTTTATTTTTATTTTAATGTTTTTCCCCATGATTTTTATCGATCGAACGAGTAATAAATTGATCGACGAACGTTTCTTCCCGTGTGAACTTAGCAGTATCAACGTAAGCAAATAAGGCCTCAATGGGTTTGGATTGTTGGTCGGACTGTACGGTAAATTCGTATCAATTGCTGGTACAGCTGCTTCAATTTATTGTGGGATTAGAAACAATGAGTGGGGTCAAATGATCTCCCTACCTCGTCGTCGCAATGTGGACGAACCCCTTCATTGTCATCGCCTGTGACGTCAACGCGAACAAGCGTGTAAGAAAGGACAAGATTATTGGCCAGGTCCGCTGTAAACTCTCCTCAACTTGCAATCCTCAAGGATATGTGTCGAACGGTGTACCAAGCGATTGTTGAGTAGAAGGGAACAATTTTTCCGACGGTGCGTACTTATAGGTGGTCAATAATGAAGACTTTCTTAAGGCATTATAATTATAATGAAATAAATAATTGCCTTTCTTTCATAAATATAATTTATAACTATAGCTAAATATATAATAAATATAGAATATGATAATTGGAATAAAATAAAAATCATAATGCATACGAGGTTAAAAATTATGAAATATTATAATCAAAAGGTATTAATTGAGTTATGATTACAATTAGACGACCATTATGATAAAATAAATACGAAATTAAATGTAATAGTTAGGATTAAATAGAAATTATGACTTTTGATAGAAAAATATTATGGAATATTATGATGACATAAAAATACTATTTATTATAATTTTTTAAATTATGATATTACTTATTATAATAAAAAGTATTTTTTATTTTATACTATAAAATACGTATATATAATGCATATGAGGTGAAAATTTATGAAATGGTATAATTAAAAGGTATTAATTGAATTATGATGACAATTATAGAATTAAATAGAAATCATAAGTTTTGATATAAAAATATTATGGAATATGATGATGACATGAAAATACTATTTATTATAATTTATTTTTATTATGATACTACTTATTATAATAAAGAGTATTTTTCATTTCATATTATAAAATACGTATTTATAATGCATATGAGGTCAAAAGTTATGAAATGCTATAATTAACAGGTATTAATTGAATTATGATTACAATTAGACGACCATTATGATAAAATACGAAATTAAATATAATAGTTACTATTGATTAGAAATGATAAGTTTTGATATAAAAATATTATGAAATATGATGATGGCATAAAGATACCATTAAATATAATTTATTATAATTATAATACTATGATATTCCATACTATAAAATACGTATTTTTATTCCATTGTCACATTTCGTATTTTTTATATCAGAAGTTATAATTTCTATTCAATTGTCATAAAACTCATAATGATAATTCATATTAATTATAAATTCATATCAATTATAATAATGAGTTTTATGATAACTCTGATTATTTCTCTATTAAGTAAATATCCATTATTCATTTAATTACCATCTTTACTATTGTGTCTAGAAGTTAAATTATAGTTTCATCGATTATAATAATAATCAATACCGCTTTGCTCGGATATTATTCGTACAGTCTTCTCAATATTTTTATCTAAAGCCTACAGATAAAAAATTACGACACTTTTTTCACTTGACGAAAAGTAAAACATTGAACACGTTGCTTTTTCGATTTTTTTTGGCCGCGAAGTCATTGAGGATGTTTCCACTCATATATAAGATCGCTCCAAAACGCACTTTCACTTTCACCGACTGATTTTATTTCCTTCAAACGGCCCCTCACGTATTTTCTCTCCTTCGAATGCTCATTAGGAGGATGAAAAAATGACGTGTCCTAAAATGAATTTCTAATCGTTCTTGAACTACTTTTCAGCCGTAATTACAGTGTTTTCTTCCGCACGGACAGGATTCCGAAGCTGAATCGTATTTTCGTTTTCTCCGTGAGTAAAAAACAACGACTTATCACACGAATTATTATGACCGCCAGATTTTTCAGCACTCCAAATCGTTTTCAGTCCTTTTTCGTGTCGTAAAAAAACCATTTGGAAATCGACGCGGAAAATCTCTGTGACGAAAGCAACAAAAAAAAACAATTTTCCGACTGCATCCGATTACGATATTGGAGGTAAAGATTTTTCGTCGTCAGCTTTCACTTTCAAAAAAGACACGCATCTCTCGCAGTTCCGTAATTCGTCCCAAATGGCCCGTGACACTTTCTCGTGTCTAGACACGCGGCGATCGAAGCCGCAGAAAAAATCATTTTAACATTTCGTTCACATTAATTGACCAAACGCGAACTCATATTTTTTTGCATGAAACGTTTTTAATAAAGCGATTAAAAAGTCCAACTTACGGTATGATAAATATTATTATTAAATCAAATAAAAATTCATTATAATCACAATTTACAATGATCGTTATTTGACATTTTAGTTATTATAGTTATATCTCTATTGATAATCATTTTTCGATTAGAAATTTTACAAAACAATTATACTATTCGTATGATCCGTTTTTTTTTGTCCCGGCTCGTTGGCGTATTAAGGGGTTAGACCACAGTAACGGGTATAACATCATGTGCGAATTTAAGCATTTTTTCGTATGAAAAAGTGATCCACTCATAAAATTAATTGCACATCTATTTAGTACGAATATCAAGCTGTTAGATTTTTTTTTTATGTACGTAATGGCCGACTACTGATATTTTCTTTTATCTTTTTTCCAATTGGCGTGACAAATAACTTCAACAATTTTCACTCGATTTGCTTCAAATTCGAAAGTTATGTTCCTAATTGCATTTCGCAGAGAAGTACGTGCGGAATTTCTGATTAATCGAAAACTTTTCATCTTATGAGCAGTTTTATACAAAGTTTTTCACTGAAAATTCATTTCTTAAGTTCAAATACCTACAACTTTTGAGTAAAACAATATTTTTTAAATTCCATGCGTACTTCTTTACATATTCTAATGTAGATTGACGAGAATTTTTGTTTTTTGTTCTAGGTAAAAAATTGTGGATGCTAAATGTCACGTCACGGAGCGCCTAAAAAAAGATAACAAAATAAAATATTAGTAATCGGCCATTTTGTACGTTGAAAAAAAAATGCTAACAGCTTGAGATTCATACTAAATAGATGTGTAATTAATTTTATGAGTCAATCACTTTTTGATACGAAAAAAAATTGTCAAATTCGGACATGATTTTATACCCGTTACTGTGGCCTAACCCCTGAAGGAATAGATTGAGAAGAAAGTTATTTGAGAGAATTTTCACTTTCGAACACCGCACTCTCGTTTCCTAGTTCCGCGGGGCGTTAGAATACGTTGCGTCAAATCTCACTGCTCTGCGGTCGTGAGAGAAAAAAGAAAGCGGCATATAAGAGAATCCTGAAAATATTGCACATGGCTAAATAGAAGGAATAAAAAATGTTTGAAAAAGCATAAAGGAATAAAAAGTGTTTAGAAAGCAATAAAAAAAACATCACAATAGTCGTCATTGACGGGATTTTTTGGGAGGATGTCATCTTTGGGTTTCATTAACAGGACATTCTTTTATCGAGTCAAGAGAGAGGGAGAGAGAGAGAGAGAGAGAGAGAGAGAGAGAGAGAGAGCTGGAGAGCGAGGTGACCAATTGACGTAAAAGACCCATCGATAACGAGTCACGATTTTTTTCCCATTGCTTTGTTCGCCAACGTCTAGAAGCCTCTGTGCTTTCATCTCCCGAGAATCTCTTCACAAGACCCTCGACACGTAAATTCGTATGTACGAGGCGTTCGACGCCGACCTGGCCAACATCCCTCGAATTTGATATATAATCTTCTCATTCCATATTCCCCCAACGCCGAGGAGGAATTATCAATTTTATTATCATCATATTCATTTTTTCAAATTGCAGAATAATTAGAATAACTATTTTTTTGCGATAGTTGGTGTTATTGTAATTGAAAGTAATCGATTGATGCATGAGGTCCATTAGCAAGCATACAGGCGAATAAAAATTATCAGCTGGAAAGCTTATAACTACGTATCCCAAGATAATTAAGTATCATAAGTAATTAAGTATCATATGTATCGAGTATCATCGGATAATTATTTTTAAATATTACAATCAACTGTGGATACTATTTTATAAAATTCCAGTGTTGGAGGAATGTAATTACTGCATTGATTGGAATTGAAATCAAATTGCAATGATTAACATTCAACTTGAAATGAATTTAAATAAATTGATCGAATTTAATGATTCGTTAACTACAGTTTAAATTAAATTTATTAAATTTATTGCGATTATTGATTGAAATGACAGTAATTATAAAAGTTATCGATTAAAATTGTAAAATTTATTTCAATTGTCCATTAAAATTATTAAAATTATGAGAATTTATGGAACTTCTTATGAAGAAATAATTAGAATTAAATGCTTACAATTATAATTTAATTTAGTCACAGCTCCTACTCCTCCTACCCTCTCCACTGCCATATTCTCGTAACACTTTGGTCTGAAAATCTGAAACAATTCACAAAAACAGCATGCAGCGAGTTCCTCCGATAAAAATCATTGTTACCACTGTAGAATAATAAGTTTCAGGAAACAAAATCGATAAAAGCTTTTCAATTCGTCAACGTGTTGTCAGCCATCTTCACAACACTTTGAAAAATCTTCAAACCTAAAATTTGACACTTCTCAGTGTTTGTAAAACATCGGCGTTCAATGAACGTCGCATTGATCGGCAAACTTGTCGAAAGTATTTAATTCAATTTTAATTGGATATTACAATAAGATGGGACGATTGGCTAATCGGACTGGACTGGTCTTTTTTGCATTTTTTTCGGACTCTTCGGACTCGACACAAGAGTTTGGCTTGACGTTTCATTGGGCGAACAAGCACGGAAGAGCCCACACATGCGTGCACGTATGTGTGTAATGGCACCCAGGCTTGTGAGCGTTCGAATCCCGCGAGTTATTGAGAATGGCGCGACGAGAGTTATCGGCGTCTCCCTCTCGGATCAGGTCGCGATCTCTCGGGGTACCCGTCGATGCTTCCTCGGCGCTTTTTTTCCTCCGTCTTAGCATCTGTTTCTCGTCTACGTTAAATTTCCTCGCAACATCCGCGAACGCTTTTTTTCTACACCCATTGTTGCCGCGAGACAACTGTTGGTTATCGCGGACGAAACCTGATTTGCGGCCACGGTGACGCAATATCACACGACTAAATATCACGGACCAAAGATTAATAAAATTACATTTTTTTTATTTAATTAATTTAATTTACTTCAATTAAATTGCTCTAAATTGCTCTAAATGCTGTGAATGAAATCAAATTAATAAAATTTAACGAATTATGGAAATTCATTAATATCGAGGCAGAAAAATCACTAAGATAAAATATCACGAAGGAGAAATGTATGAGCACGATGAAGTATCGCAACCAAAATACGAATTTCGTGATTTATTATGGTGCGGAGATTTTCAGATGACAATAATTTACACATTTATACAAATACGTATGTATATAAATATTTTCATCATATAATAATATATTATATTATATTATTTATATATTTTATATGTTTTATATATTTTTACTATATTATAATATGTTAGGAGAGGAGACTACTGTGACAAGCCGAAGAAATATCGTTTTTTTTCAAATTCTTTAGGTTTACTACATTATTTATTTTGGATTTTGATAGTTGTATGTTGTCGAACATACATTGAACTTATCTCGTCTAATTTTTTTTTAACCCTTAATGGTCACACCGTGTGAAATATACACTAGCCATTTTTTGACCTGGAATACCTTCCAGAAAATCGGAAAATGAGTTGAAAGTACATTGCGGTATTTATTTTTGCAGAATTTCTCAATAATTTATCACATTGCAAAATAATTGGGGTGAATTTCATCCACAATGACTTTTACGTAATTTTTTCGAGGTGTAACTGGCAAGGGTTAATTAAAAATTAACGGTATTAAAGTATAATATAGCCTCTGTTAAATTGAAAAGTTTTAAAATCTATATGAATGTAGTTCTAGTTATGTGCAGCTGTTTTTCGAAAAATAATCCAAAAAATTGCGGTGGTTAAAAAAAAGGTAATTTCGGCGAAAATTTTGTTGTATTCGAGGGCTCAAAAGATGCTAAACTTAACTTAAAAAACGACTGCCTACGACGATAGTTACCGCAAGTACGGAAATTTTGATTTTTTCAAATTCAAAATCGGACAATTACAGCTAGAGGTATAATTCCGGCTAGGTCGAGGAAATTCATTTCAAGAAAAGCGCGATTGAAAGTTGCACTATACGTAAATCGTTGCCTTACATGCTCTCACTAAATCACCTGTAACTTGGTCAGATTTCAATATTTTAACTTCTCATTTTTGTCATATATTCTTGAATATGTATACGTTGAGAAAATGAAAAAGAAAAAAACGATTTTCCTCACCCATCACAGTGGTGCCCCTCCGCCTTAAATTTACATATAACTTTATATGTAAATTTGATGGCATTTTATATCGAGAAAAAAAGGTTCATTAGGAAAATTGGTTATTTCATCGAGCCGCTTCATATTTACATTTGAAAATATCCTCAACGCACGCTCAAGATGTTTATCCCCCTTTCTGCTTGCCCAGCCATTCCTGAAGTCATTTTTTTTCTTTCATCAAGTTGAATACATTTCGTCGTTTAATCTTATGTCGATGTTTTTTTTTGTGAAATACGTAATAGAACGGGCCAGAAGAATTTAAAAAAATCGACTTTTCCTTGACATTTTACGGACCATATAGGAACATTTCTAACCTACATATCTAGCTATGCAACTCCGTAAAGAAACATATCTAATGTAGGTTACCTTGGTCCAAAGTCTAAGGATTTCGAGTTGTCATGGTAAGTATGATTTTTGGAAATTTTCCCAAAATTAGGTACCAACTCGTCCATAAAGTTTAAAAAGACAATAATTGTTAACTCAAAACTTATTTACGTCTTGGCTTAATGTTTATTAAATTGACAAACACCGATACAATCATCTGTATCCACACACCTAACTAAGTAAGACGTGTTGAATAAAAAAAAACTTGTCAAATAATAAAAATACCTCTTATGTTAATACTATTTTTTTTAAATAGCATTAACATAGGAGGTAAACGAGTTAGTACTTAATTTTGGGAAATATTCCAAAAATGATACCATGATAACTCGAAATTCTTAGGCTTTGGACTAAGGTAGCCTTGGTTAGATTTGTTCCTAACAAGGTGACCTATCACCCCCTTAAGACTTCCCTTAAGGGGGTGATCGATCTTCCCAACACCCTGTGCCTATATAATTTATGTTATTCTCGAATTTAATTTTTTAAATATACTGTATTATTTATGTTAATATGTATACGAAGTAAATGGCGGAATTAATTTATCTATTAATATCAAGTTGGGTGCAAAATCGATTTTTCAAGGTGTCCCTTACGGGAAATCGGCACGAGCATTCCGGCCAACTCAATATATTAATTCGTTTTGCTATAATAGAACTGAGATGTCTGCATAGCTTCGAAATTTAAAAAGTACGATTTTTTATTGCATAGTTTTCATGTCCAGGATTTCAACTTTAATTCACGACGAGCGTTTTGTAAAAATTCCAAAACTAGACCGAGTTATGACGATTTTTGTGAAGGGTCAAATCGCCCACTGCGCCACGTTCAACCGCCCCGCTGCGATTTAGGGCCATTATCGACCAAAGCGAAGATTAGCGGAGCTAGGAAAAAGCAACCAATCAACCGCTGAATTGATGTTCAACGAAGCTGAGCAGGGCGATTCGAGTGGTTGTTTTTTTCTACCTCCGCTCATCTCCGCTCTGATTGATGATGGCCCTTACCCTTTTTTCTTTAGCGTTTATCTCCAAACTATGTTTTATGAAACGATGTAAATCGTATCTAAAAATCTATCCGTCCGATTCACTCCAAATTCCAATTCACTTCCCTTTAATTCAAAACCTGATCGTTTTTTTCGTATGTTTATCCGTTTGTTAATAACAAGTGGTTAAAATTGTTTTTTTTTCGTCGAAAATTGAACTTTTTTCGTACAGCCTGCCGTATGCGTAATTTTCAAAATTACAAAAAACATATCCAGGCATACGAAAGGTTTAGTAGTATACTGGAATGACATCTTTTCATCTTCCATTTCAGATGGCACTAGTTGCCAGAACTACCTACACTATTGGCCATACAGCGACCGCGGCACTTTTGTAAAATAATAATCACTTCATTGTTTATCAATAATTTTTAATAAAAAAAACACTTGACTTTGGCGAGACTGTGTATTAATTGTGTGCAAAATCCTGACCTCGTCATCCTAATACTCTTGTCAGGAAAAATGTTGTAAATCGATGTGCTTTTTGGGCGTCAAACTGCTGCAGACCCCGCAATATATTGGTATTTTTACACGATTAGTGTTTATTATTATTGGCAAATTATCGGTTCATTCATTTGTATATTTATTGAAAATTTTTTAATATGATACGAACGTGTGGGTATGTACAATACAACGCAACAAAACGTTCCGCGCAGCGGAAAACGGCCGCAAATAAAGAACCGGAAAGGATATACATTGGCAGTGAAAAGATACGACCGAAGAGTTTAAACGGTGTCCTTACTGTCCATAATTTACGCGCTTTATTGGGCACCGTTTTAATGACGAGCAAGGGTAAGGATTCCTGAAATGGCAAAGTGTAAATTCGCAAAGTCGAATCACCGATGAGTAGATTGCTCAAACATTTTTTTCGTATATTGTGTTGTGGAAAAAAGATTAGTTAGAAAAAGTAAAAATACAATATCCTGTGAAGAAGAATTACTCAGAGAACATTGAATATATTGTGTTGTGGAAAAAAGATTACTTCGAAAAAGTAAAAATACATGATTCTGTGATAAATAATTACTCAGAGAAAATGTAATATATTGTGTTGTGATAAAAAATTGCTTAGAGCAATGACTTGGAGACAATTGAAATACTTTATGATGTGACAAAAAAAAACTTAAAAAATGTTTATATATTGTGTTGTGATAAAAATGAGTCGGGGCAATTTAATATATCGTGTTGTTGTGTTCAATATATTGTGTTGTCACATTATGCTGTGAAAAAAATGACCTAGAGTACAACACGTACAATTTGCAAACAAATTTTGCCACCCCCTTTCGTTTAAGGGTTGAATTTCGAAGAACGGTAAGATACGTATTTTATTAATTGTGTTGAAGAGCATTATTACTAAGTTTCAAGTAAATCTTCTGACCGGATCTCTTTTATTTTCCCCCTCTCGCCCCTTAGGGGTTGAATTTCTAAAAACGCTGAAATACGTGTTTCGTCAATTCTATCAAAAAAGCACGAATACAAAACTTCAAGTAAATCCTACCATATATTTTTTTTAATTTCCATACAAACAGCGCCCCTCTTTTTCTCCCCTTGAGGGTTGAATTTCGAAAAACCCCTTCTCAAATGTTGCCTACAGAATAAAATCACCGTGCCCTCTGAACTTCGCGTTTCTGCATTCAGCGATTTAGGCCGGGCGATGAAGAGTAAAAGTCAGTCCGGAACTCGCCTTTTATATATTTAGATTTTCATTTCCTGAGTTCCAACGAACCCTTGCAGGTTTTTGCGAGTTACCCTTGCCAAACGGACCCTTTCCTTATCCCTCCCTACCCGCACTCCGCTAACCTAACCTAACGTTTCGTTGCGTACACAGCCGTCTCAAGCCACACTATACCAAATTTTCCAAGGGCACGGGGAAACTGTGAAAAACCCCTGCCGATAAAGACGGCCCCACATTCTTCTGATTCTCTGGTGCACGCACTCTAACTCAAGTATCTATCTACACGAATGTCTCAGAAGTATCGGCCTTCCGCTGAGTGGTCGATGCGCCAAGCGATGCACAGCTAAACGGTCACCGTTCCGGCTAGCGGCCATGCACAACGCTGCTTAAGGGGGGATTGTCTTTTTTTCGCAAAATTTACCGCTTTTTGGGAATTTTTTTGTGAAGAAAGTATACAACGGAAAACTTGTGAAACTTGGCATATAGTTTTATTGATCTGTTTACTACATACAAAAAAATTTTTAAACAATTTCATAAAAAAATCCGCCTCCCACCCCCCTCGACGCGCGATGGTCCTTTTTTGATGGTGTGCACGATTACAGCCTTCACGTTCATCCTGCAACAAAAACCCAAAAAGCAATTTACTTTAGACACATATAGCTATCGTTTGATGAAGCAAAAAAGCAATACGTTTAATAGTTTTTTATTTATAACAAAAAATCGATCAATTTTTTTCGAAAAATCGATACTTCAAGTTCAAAACGTCACCAAATCGTCAATTTTTTTTTTTCCCTTCATCGAACGATCGTTATATGTGTCTAAAGTAAAATGCTTTTTGGGTTTTTGTTGCAGGATGAACGTGAAGGCTGTAATCGTGCACACCATCAAAAAAGGACCATCGCGCGTCGAGGGGGGTGGGAGGCGGATTTTTTTATGAAATTGTTTAAAAATTTTTTTGTATGTAGTAAACAGATCAATAAAACTATATGCCAAGTTTCACAAGTTTTCCGTTGTATACTTTCTTCACAAAAAAATTCCCAAAAAGCGGTAAATTTTGCGAAAAAAAAGACAATCCCCCCTTAACTCGAAGTACCACCGGGGCCAAGCCCCGGGCGCCCATCCACCAATGTCAATTCCTTTCGCGTTAGTTTATTTATCGACGGGTTGGCTGGCCGGCGCACAGCGCTTTGCTCTCATTCATCACGCGCATTCCAAGCAATCTATAAACCAACATGTTTAGGCCGCCTTGTTTATTGTGCATGTGAAAATAGCCTCGTCGTTGTTGGCGGATGTGCGTGGCGCGAGATCACGTCGCTGTTTATCCAATTAATATTTCCGATAACCCCGAACACGATAACGATAACTCGGCCGCTCTGCCCCCCTGCGCGTTATTCGCGAACATAACCTGTACGTCCAATTGTACTACGCAGCGCCTGCTCCAGCGAGACAAAGGGCACTCTCGCGCCGGTTGGATCGAAGAGAAACGAAGAAGCCGAGAATACAATACCTTACTGCCAATTTCTCCCGCTAGAGGTGACATTGTATTATAACGTAAACAGAACGTGACGTTTAGTCAGATTCTCTTTGGTTTTGCTTGCCCGTGTTTCTACGACTACTGTTGAATTTTCTTTAAATAATCCGTTTGTCGTGAATAAATGATGAAGAATTTTTGCAATTGCATCCAGACACGAAGGCGTTCACTTATTGCCTAGAAACGAAAAACTTCGCGGGCAATGCGAAATTGCTATACGTCGCAAGCACTTTACAGCCACAAAACATTCAAGGTTATGTTCTGATCGTTTTAGATCTGCAGACTATAGAAATGAAGGATTTGTCACAGCCCACGATCAGTGTACATACATAATACTTTCGACGCTATTTACTTCTAAAAGTATATAGTAAAGTAGTTAATCATCATAACCTAAAAAATTCTATTTTCAATATTCGCATGTTTTTTTAACCTTCTGGTATTATTTTATTACATAATACTTACCTAGCTCATTTTCATTCTTTGCGGAGATGAAACTGAGCCGGAAAATATTGCAAAAAAGGGGTCATACCTTCCTTGTTTGTTTGGAGAAAAATAGAAACTAAAGAATAAGCAGAGAAAGAAGAGAGTAGAAGCCGATTTTTCCATTCTGGTATAGTCAAATATCCGTAATTTTTGTCCGTCGTGTCAATTCGTATAATTTTAGGGGGAGATTACGATATCTCTGGCGCCGCAATTTGACCATTGGATTATAAAAAATCGCCGAGAAAAATACGAAAAACAAGAATAACTTTTTTCGTTTTGAGCCTTAGTTTTGAATTTACAGCGCTTCGAAGAGGAAAAATGTATTTTTCCGATTTTCGATGTAAATCGAATTTTCCGCGTGTTTTACATTGTTTCGTCGTGCCTTGTCGTTGATTTAAGGGGTCAGTTCACTTTGAAAATTTCAAAAAATCGATTTGTTTTTACTGTTTTCGAAAGTACATACATTCAGAAATATTGGATTTTCTAAGGTGCAGGAATTGCCGATTGAGTTTAGATAAGAGTTTTTCGTAGTATAAACTTCAAACGCGTTTAAATCGAAACAACGTTTTCCAAATCTAGCTCCATCGTATCTCTAAAATTAATAAACCGATTCTCTTGAAATTTGAACCACATATTGTAAACATGATTCGCAACAAGATGACCCTCGATGGTTTTAAAATTTTGACTTTTACTCTTTTTTTGGTGAAAAACTGCGAACAAAACGCGTTTTTTTTACTTTTTTCGTGTTTCATTTGCCATTTTTTTTTATACAACTTTATATCCGAGGGTCATTTTGTAGCTGGTGTCATACTGAATCTAATGGACTTTGATTTGTTTGTTTCAGACGAGTCGTTGCCGAGTTGTGATGGAGCTACCTAGCCCACCTATTTTTGAGGCGTTACGTTACACTATAGTTTTTGTACTTAAAAATGAATAAAAATGAATTAAATTGTTTTAAAATGGATTTCAAGACTTTATTTATAAAGCCCAACAACTTTTATATTCACATCTTTTATAAAATCCTCAAAAAAAAATCGCGAAAATAGCCTTTTTTTCGTGGCTCCAAAGTGGACTGGCCGCTTAACGAAGTTGGCTGCAGATCATTAGCGTTATCCAGAATACACCACGTGGAGGTTGTCCGCATTGGTATTCTTTCGCCCTCAAAAGAGCTGTTTTGTGTGTGCGTGTCTGTGATAGCGGAGATTAGGAACCGTGGGGCGTCACTCCCACATTTGTATCTACTCAAAACCCTCTTCGCTGTGTCTTTGCGTGCATGTGGGTTTGTTTCGGTTTTTTGAGTTTTTGTTTCATTATCGGTTACGTTTTCAGCTATCGTTTTGCTCGAGCCAGTTTTTTGGAAGGCCCGGCTTTTTTTTTAATTTTTCGTCTTTTTTTGGGTTTTAATTACTTTTTCTTTTCTTATTTCGTTTTTTTAAAGTTATGTTTCTGTTCTTGTTTTTTTCTCGACATAGGGCATTCCAAAGAAAGCTACATTAACGTAAGCCAGTTAAATCGCTTAATAAAGAATAATTCGCAAAATGTCCTGTATCTTCTAAAGGAGGCCAAAATCGCGATTTTTTTATTCGTCAAAAAGTGTTTCTTTTGGGCCGAATATGAATAATCCACGGTCAAATTAAGGCGCCAGAGATATCGTGATCGTGCCAATTTTCGTACAAGACAAACACCGTGAAAGTGAACCGGGCGCGTTGACAGCTTCTTTTGTTTACGTTATGTTTACGTGGCGCCATGTGCGCTGAGCTTTCC
>OX632360.1:5710926-5748279 GCA_951751655.1 Ophion costatus | reverse complement strand
GACCATAAAACATCGACTACTGCAAGAAAATTGACGGTCGTACGTTACAAATGACGAGAAAAAGGAGCATTTTTTTCTTTCTGCTCCGCTTCAACCCGAGCATCGAAAAAATTCATTCCCGAGCACTGAGCTGCGAGAGAGAAAGCCGAGGAGATGCGAGAAAAAAGAATATCGTGCCACTCTTTGTCGGAGGCAAAAAAAAAAGCACGTAGCACGTAATGATTTTCGTGCCTCGACGAATTGAATTCACGACATGAATGGAAAGGCAACGAATTTTGCGTTATTTGTGCTCCGGCGAGTGGAGAAAAGAGGCGGAAGGATAAATGGGAATGGCAGGATCAAAAATTGTAGTCGATTGCCAAGTGTAGTCAATGAGGAATATTTCTGTATTTTCCATATGAGGACTTTCGCGATCCCATTCCTTTTTGAGAAATCCGTCATCAGCGGATAATTTACGAACGATAAGGGTGTCGAGAGATCGATTGGACCGATCTTCCGAGAGGTCCCAGGTGATTATCGGTTGTCCATCCGAGTAACGGCTGCGGCCAAACGCTTTGCATCGTTTCCCCTGCACTGTCAGAAACGAGTCCCCAGTTGATTTCTTATATCGTTGTATTTTTTTCCCTTAGTTCCAACGTATAGTCTTGCGGGTTTTTGCGTATTACCATTCGCAATTGGAGCCTTTCGTGTCACTCCCTATCCGCACTTCGCTAACCTAACCTAACGTTCTGTTGCGTCCACAGCCTTCTTAACAGGGTCATCCCATGTGACACCTGTTTTTTCGAGATTTTTTTATGAACCACTTAAACACACTATCTTTGAATTTTCACCACACATTTATTAACATTTTTACAGTCCCTCGGAATTTTATCAAACAAAAATAACGAGTTGAATCGACTTCACACTGTCCGGAAGACATGTGTAAAAAAAAGTCTGTTGTCGGCTACCATGATTCCGGAGGGTTTGCCCATCTGAAATAAAAAAACATCAAATGGCATTCCAATTCGTAGACGTGAGGCTATCGCCGAAACTAGAGTAAAATAAGAATATCGAAAATATCAGCATCAGCCATCCGATGACTGGTTGATGCACCAGACTAACGGCTAAACGGTCACCGCTCCGAGTATCGGCGATGCACAATGCTGCTTAACTCGAAGTACCGCCGGAGCCGAACGTCAACGGTCCACCCACTAGTTGGTTACATCCCCCACTTGTCAAAAAACATAACTATTTTTCCTGCCCTCGAGATCGCTCTATTTATTCTATTCCTCATATGCATCCTATTGGCAATAGGCAATAGGCCTATAGGCAATAACGTGAACTTTTTTCTCACATAAAAAAACCACTCTAGTCCCATCTGTTCTCGAAAGTGTCTCTCCAAAGGATGCTCAGGTCGATGAAGTCAGCGATCAACAGAACCCTCTTCCCTTCCTAAATAATTCAGCCTCCTTTTCCCTCCATTTCGATACCCCACCCATGTATATGCAAATTTTCGGGACAACCGATACCGTGCTAAGAGTATCTACCGAGGGAACAAAAAATCCCAGCCTTAGTATCGCACACCTCGCGCTCCATAATCGACTTTAAATCGTTCCTAAGCCCCCGCGGGCACATGTGCTGCGAACCAATTTCATAAACATACCCACTTTTTTCAAGTTCGCAACGTTTCGTTTGCGAGAGCACAGAACAGCGTGAAATTCAACGACGCTGGGAAGCTCGGGACGATTTCGTACGTCGCGCGCTCGTTCGCGCAGCCCCTTGGGCGCATGCGCCATAGATCCCCCCACCAAAGCGCCGCCCCACTCCGCGCCTTTGACGCTCATGTGCTCGCGGGAACCACGTGGAGAAGCAAAAAACGCACGTGTGTACCGGCTTGTTTCGAATTCGTATAATTATATATATATATATATATGTATGGTGTATGAGAATTTTACGCGTACCCAAACATACCCACGTTTTTACTTCGAATATATTTTCGCTCAACGGAAGACTCACAGGTTCAAAATACACGACTGTGGGTCGAGCATGCGCGCCGACTCGTCATTTCGTATAACCATGCGGTCGCTCTCTCTCTCTCTCTGTCTCTCTCTCTCTCTCTGTCTCTGTCCCGCGTTTTCGTTCTGTGCCAGCGGCATGTATACAAATATAAATATCCGAGCGTATGCACGCTGAGGGGAAAGACCGTAAGTATGAGCCACTATGTATATCCGTTTGCATGTGTGTATAGTATACGTGATACAGAAGTTGGACGTTCCTTTGTTCGAGCGCGAATACATTAACACGCTATCTTGTTTTTCGCCTTGACGTTTTGGTGCTGTTGTCGCTCTCGCCGGGCGGATCCACTGTTTACCCGGCGGATTCCAGTTGACAAAAAGATCCGGCACGTAAGACGATTGTTGAGAATGTTATTGTACATTTTTCATATCGACATTGCTGTGAATATGTACTATCGTTGTTGGATGGGATACGAAAAGGGAATCAAAGGGCGAAAGATTTTTTTCCTTGTAAGTTCGTTGATTGCTGACAGATCCATGGAATTCTGACGTTTATGTTGAGCCATTCTAGTTATGTGTGTGTATGCGTATATATATATATATATATATATATATGTCCTGGGATGTCCTGTTATGAATGGACAATCCTGCAACTGTCAGTAGGTCAGATAATTTCCTACTATATGCTAGAATTTCAGTTTAGTAAAAGACCCACGGTTTTCGAGGTCAAAAATATCTGCTTTTGGTTTTTCGCATGGCATTTCTACAAATGATACCTTTTGACCCGGTTTTTCTTAAATATTCTTGGTTATTTGTTTTATCTAGAAAAGTGTTCTTTTTAACCTTAAGTGTTAAGAAAACATTATGACAAAAGATCTTATGGAGAATTTCCATACACACCAATTCGAACATCTGGCTTCGATAGCCCGCAGTGTAAAAAATGTACTACGCATGTCATGCCAATTACTTACAGAAGTTGCTCAGTTATTTTTGATCCATATCATTTTTAGAAATGGCATGCGAAAAATCAAAAGGAGATGATTTTTTTTTATAACATAAAGCCCAAAATCTCGAAAATCGTGGGATTTGTAACAAACTGAAGTTCCATCATATAATAGGACATGATCTTACCTATCGACAGTTGCAAGATTATCCATTCATAACAGGACACCCTGTGTGCGTGTGTATATATATATATAGTTAGCTAGTAGCGACTGTATAGTATGCGAAGGCTGCCAATCGCAAATGGCCATTCGAAATACATATATATTTTTATATGGGGTATTCCAGCTCAACGCCGACAACGTTTTTCCTCAGCACCATATATAGTAGATTCCCATAGTGGATAACCTCAAACCTGGTGTCGAAAAACACCATTTTTTAACCGCCCCCCCCCCCCCCAAATTGGAAAAAGCCATTTTTGGGCCAAAGGAATGACCCAAGGAATTTGGGCTTGAATGAAGGAATGAAATTTAGAATGGCCACTTGGGCCATTTTTAAAAGTCTGAAGAAATTTAGATACGATTTAGACGTATTTCGTGCATTTTACACGAGAGCTCAAGTTGTCCTTCCAATGTGTAGACTTTTTCAGTCTACACATACATTTCACCCGAATTGAATTTCATCGCAAACGATCTTTTTTAAGTTTCATTCTACTTGAGAAACCCGAAAAAGTACTCTTCTAACATCCAAACAGTCGATTAATAATCATTCCAAAATGGAAATTTAACGAAATCAAAAGACTAAATATCGGAAGCAGGAATTGAGCTTCGGTGACAAATGAACAAACAGGTCTGAAACGTAACAAAATTTTTTTGTCTTAATTTGTAAAACGGGCCGGGTGTACTTTTTGATTTTTTGCAGTCGCAGAAGGGCAAAGGGGAGGCGAAAAAAATTGGATGCTTTTTGACACCAGGAGTGAGGTTTTTCACTATGGAAATCATTTATAATCAAAGATGGTGAGGGAAATAGTTGTCTGATTGGAAATCGAGCTGAAATACGCCATACACACACACACGCGCGCGCATACTTTTTGACGTGTATTTCAAATTGGTATTTCTGATCAGCAGCCTTCAGCATACTATAACGCCGAAAAACACCAATTAATTTGAAGGCTACGTAATAGCAGCTCAATGACGAAACCCGTGAATTTTTATAGTACGAAAGACACACGTATAATTGCGACCATGGATATACGTATGCAGTAAATTAAATATGTTATATGTATGTATGTAAGTATGTATATATATATATATATATATCCACACACACACATACTCTCTTTCTCTCTCTCTCTCTCTCTCTCTCTCTCTCTCTCTCTCTCTCTCTCTCTCTCTCTCTCTCACACACACACACACACACACACACACACACACACACACACACACACACACACACACACACACACACACACACACACACACACACACCGTATATTTATGTAAATAGATTAATAAATTAAAAATATGCGGATAAAAAATGCATTTCTCTGCATCGCTCACGAGTCGCCTCTACTGTCAAGACGACGATCGCGTCATTGAAACTCTCGGTACTGAATCCTTTCGCGATGCGGACATGTCGTTCGAGCTATAGATCGTCGTAATGATCAGAGGGAGAGGGATAGGATGTAAACGAGAATGTGCTGAGTATATAAAAAGCCGAGGGAGTGAGAGAGAGCGAGAGAGAGAGGGGTCGAAAAGCAAGAGAGGAAAGGAGAGGAATGTTACAAGGAGAGAGAGTCGTTTCCACGATCGTGCGTGACAGTGAATCGAGTCGAGTTTCTCCCGGAAGATCTCTCTTTCTCTCTCTCTCTCTCTCTCTCTCTCTCTCTCTCTCTCTCTCTCCCTCTCTCTCTCTCTCTCTCTCTCTCTCTCTCTCTCTCTCTCTCTCCCTCCCTCCCTCCCTCCCTCTCGCTCTCTCACTGTCTTTTTCTCGTGGGGAAGCGAACACACGAGTTGCTTGACTGCCAGCCACCAAACTTGGCGAACAAATCTTGTTCTTATAACTTCCTCGGGTGCTTGAAATTGCCCTGCAAGGGTGAAAAGAAGAGTGTCTCAAAATACATTCGTCCGATACACTTGAAATTCGAAAAGAGCATAGTTTATAACATTTTCTATCATTTGATCGGATGATTTTTTCATATACGGCGAAACCTCGCTCATATGTTTTGCACTTATACGTTTTTATCATTTATATGTCAAATTTCTCTAGCCTCGGTAAATTCCGTTCATAAAGATGGTGATAAAGTTTCATTTCTGCATTTTTCACTTATACGTTTTTCGCGCTTATACGTTATTAGCTTTAGTCGTCAGCGTCGGTTTCGAGGTTCGGTTTTTCTAGGTTATACCTTGATCACGCGTGATGTTCTCTCGCCGGGAAAAATTTCATGCGACTGCGTTTTGATGTTTCCATGTTTTGATGTTTCCATGTTTTGATGTTCCGATGTTTGATGTTTTGATGATTTGATGTTTTGATGTTTTGATGTTTTGATGTTTTGATGTTCGATGTTTTGATGTTTCGATGATGTTTTGATGTTTCTGATCTCGACTATGTAAGCATATACTGTGATTACATATCTCATCAATACGAACCTGTCTGTTATTTACTACTCTAAAACGACAAAGCTTAGTATTACAAACTTGCATTAAATAAAAGTTCGAAACAAAATTTTGAAAACTTGAGTTGGCTCATTACCCAATAATTACCAATCAAATTTTCCATTGGAAAACCAAACATTAAAATAATGGAGGTACTGCTATTGAAAAACATCGTGAATTATCCACCAATCGCCATTTTCAAATGGTGAAGAGTTTCAGATACATACTGTATTTCACTTCTACGTTATTCTCACTTATACGTCATCTTAGATGTACCCCTTGAAAAACGTATAACTGAAGTTTCCCTGTATTCGTCCATTTGTTGATAACGAATTATCAAAGTTGTGATTCGGTCGAAAATTCTAATTTTTTTTACAGCCTGCGATTATTAATTTCTAAATGATGATAACTTCATTGTTCATGAATATTTTTCTATAAAAAAACTCAGCCTTCGCAAGACTATGTATGAATTCTATGTAAAACCCCAATCCACTCATTCGAATACGCTCATAAGAAAAATATATTGAAAATCAACACGTCTTTTCAGCCCCAAAACCCTTTGAGTCGGAACATCACTATGAGAAGTCAAAAAATCGATTTTTTTGCATTTTCTAAAATTTACATTGACGAGAATATGTGAAAAAAGTTCACGTTGAAGTACTGAAAAGTGACCGAGTCACAGACGATTTCGTGAGAACAGATAATGCAATGATTTACGTGTTTTTCAATTTTGAAGAACCAAAATTTCCGTAATTGCAGTAGCTATCGTTGTACGTAGCCCTTATTTTTGTTTGTTTGAAATTTAGTATTTTGCATCGTAGGAATGACGTTGAACTTTGCATCGTTGGAAACATCGAAATATATTTTTTTTTTAATTCCCAAACTTCCTTCCGCAGATTTTACGGAAATCACGCAAACATTCTCAAGAATGGATATTTAGCGATCTACAACCTAAATCCGTAAAACATGATTTTCCATAATAATGGAAATAAGAAATTGCAAAGACTTTTCGTCGAATTGCAGCGATTCAACCCCATATTTTTTAAGTCCCCGTATATAAGAAAGAATTTCGCCAAAATTACACTTTTTCGAATACACGCTATTTTGTGATTTTTTTTCGTAAAACGTCTATGTACAACGACAACTAGATTTCTATAGATTATAAAACTGTATTTTTCAGACTAACCACTGTGGGTTATCGATCCGGCCGTTGGACCAAATTTCTTATACAGAGGCTTTATTACGCCTCAATAACGTTGTTAATTTTTATCTTTTTACAATAAAAATTCACCCGAACCAAGTTCAATATATGCTTAATAACATATATTTTTCCAAATCCCAAATAAATCATCTAGCAGACTAAAAAAAATAGGAAAAAAACGACCTTTTTTCGAACCGCCACCGTGGTGTCCTACCTCAATAATAAAATATTTAACCTACAATTTATTCATTAATAAATATCGTTGGGATATTTTGAAAAATACATCACTACCGTACGCTTGTCGAATCGTCGGAACATTAATTCCAATCGTCTTACGCTCCGAGCGCTCATCGTCTCTCGGAAAAGTAAGTACGCTCCCATTACCATCGGCAATAATACCGCAGCAGATTATGGTAATACCGGCACGCCGTGTCCCGGAGGCGGGTGGAATTACTGTTATTTGTATTTGTTTTTTTTTTCTTTTTTTTTCGACTCGATGACGTAACAGCAGCGAGCAACAAACGCGCGTAGGTGTCGACAGAGACCAATGTGTTCAACGGGAACGCACTTACGGATGATCGAAATAAAGGATGTCTCAAAATGACCTGACATTTTAAATGGCAACTTCTGAATTCATTATAAAATGAAACTAACAGCAATTTTGAGCTTAGCTTTGTTTTAAAAAGTTCTGTAGTTCATACCCTTTTCAACGGCATACTACATGTCATCGAAATCATTTATGATGCGGTCGACGTAAAGAGAATCATTTTTTTTTATAATGATTTTGGGAGAGCACATTTTTCATACATTTACACTTTTTTGAAGTGGTCTCACTTTAGACGCTAAAAAGGCTATTTTCATAAATTTTTTTGACTGGTTCATGTGATAGATATTGATATAAAAGTTGGTACACTTAATAAATACACTTGCGGAATACATTTTTTTTTATTTATCTATTTAAGTCACTATCTATAGACGAAAAAGGAAGTTAAAAAAATGTCCTAAAAAAATGGTAGGTCTGCGCTGTTGATGAAATCTCGGAGATGGATCATTCGAGACATAAAAATCACAGGGTCTTCGATTCAGTATGTTAATGGCTATAGCGCATGTCATACGATTTTTCATATATGCAAAAATAACAAAATGCCGGACTTTTTTCGAAAAAAAACAACAAAACGTGGTTTTTCACCGTTTTTGCGAAAAAAATTAGTAAATACAAAATTTAAAAAATCCTTAATACGCACTAAAGCGATGGGTGTGAAGAATATGTGGTAAAAAATTGAAAGGGTCGGCTCAGTAATTTCGAAGATTTTATCAAGAAGCCGTCGAAAAACGTTGCTTCGAGAAAAACGCGTTAAAAGTTAGTTTGAGTTACATAAATATATCGAATTTTTTAAAAATATTTCGCAAGTGTATTTATTGAGTGAAACAATTTTCATATCAATATCTATAATATAGACCTCTCAAACAAATTCACGAAAATAGCCTTTTTTAGCGTCTAAAGTAAGAAGGCCCCTTAAGACTGGAAGCTCAAAAGGAATTGTCTTGAAACCAATTGTATCAAATAATGATTTATTATAATAAACATGCATTGCAGAATACAACGAAAATTATTTTGTGCTATTACAACCACAAATAAAAAAAGTTATGACGCTTTAAAGGCGAAATTTCGTGTAAATAAAAAAACGAAAATAAAATCATCTCAATTACCGTGATGCTAAGGATCTAAGGACATAGGGTCTAAGGGTGAACAAGTTAGAAAATGAGCCCCCCCCCCCCCCCATGCCCCATAAAATGTGTCGGTTCATGCGCGAAACACCCTGTATATCAAACGGAACAGAATTATCAGCGGATAGTGTGAGTTCACCGTCGCGAAGGAACGCGCAATTTTTTTCGAAACTCCCGTCGAATCGAATGTCAAATTATTCACAGCCTCGCAGGATTCCCGGAGAGGGGTGGGGGTGGAGGAAAAAGCGGCAGAACAAGAAACGATAAGATCGCGAAAAAATCGTGCGATATCGCGAAACAGATATTATGTTTTCCTTCCAACACGCAAAATGTTGTGTCGCGCTGTCAGATAAGATTTCGTCTCTTCCGCGCTCGCGCGACGTTTTTAATCCCCGAGTATACCAAAGCAACTTGTCAACACGACAATCTAATCCAACCTGGGAATCATATAAAAATATATCTTAAAAAAAAATATCGTGCGTCGATGAACGCTTATGAGAATGAAGAGTCTCGCGAAAATTGTCTCAACACGTGCACATGAAAATGTGTCGATCGTAACTTGCGGGCCATACGCAGCGGACAGTATGATTGTAATTGACCAATCAAGATTCGTTTGACGATACGATTCATGAAAGAAAAAATTATACACAACGTGTTTGTCTCTGTCTTTTTTAATTTGGGAAAGGTTGGAAGGAAAGGGCGAAATGCAAAGATGAAAGTAGATAAAAACTTAAGGGGCTACATCTACCTAGGTTGGTAAAAAATATAATTTTCCAAAAACAGTTTTATTCGATAGTATACCCTTTTAGCTACGTTCCCTGAAAATTGCATTGCAATGTACCAAAAATTGAATGAGCTCCAGGTTCTAACATTCGGCCGGGTGCTATACAGGGTGTCCCAGAAGTGAACGCGTTCCCTGAAATAGAGGATTGGGGGAGAAATTCTGAGTCGATTGATATAAGCATGTGTGGGTCTCAGATCAATCCCTGAATTATTATTAATTTTTAAAGCCGGGCGAATCAAGCGCGCCCGATAAGCCGGCTCATCGGGCGCACTTGATTGGCCCGCCTTTAAGAATTAATAATAATTCAGGGGTTGATCTGAGACCCACACATGCTTATTTCAATCGACTCAGAATTTCACCGCCAACCTCATCCTTTCGGGGAACGCCTTCAGTTCTGGGACACCCTGTATAGCAGCACCACACTACAAACTTCAACGGGGTCATTGCATGTGACATCTAGTTTTTTCCCCTTTTTTGAGGGCTCTTTTTTTATGAACCATAAAAAGACACTATCTTTGAATTTTGATGTTTGAATTCAAATTTTGACTGTAGCTTCTTAGATAGACTCTCTAGCCACGTAAACGCGATTTTTACGATCGATTTTAACAAACAACTTAAGGTTCTTTTTTAATTAAAAAAATACAACGTTTTTTTTTTTTAAATAGTGCTAAATCCACAAAAATCGATATTCTGTAATAATAGTGTGTACTTCGATTGCAAACCTCACGTAGATTACGATTTTTGTTTTTGTTTTGTTTTAGTTGCTCGTGCGCGTTTTTACCGCGTCTGTCCGTGTAGGGCCTCAAAAACGGCGTTCTCTTTATACCGGTCGCTCGGCCGCCATTACTTATTTTTATTTTTTGGAAAATAATAAAATAATGTCAGTACCTAAAGATATGTAAAATAAATATTTTAAACCTTATTCAGATTCTTTATTATTATCGAAGAAAAAATCCCCAAAAAAGCCTTGTTCTCTGACCATCCAAAAGTATATAAGGTCTTACTTATGATGACAACAGCCTACTATGAGAACGGTCCTCGGAGTCGAATGTCATCAGAATGGGGTCTCCCTTCTCTATATGTATACTTGTCGATCTCGAAATGGTTTTTGACCTGCTCAAAGACAAACCCCTTGGCTCCTATCTCCGAAGTATCTTTTTTGTCTCTTCGACTCTCGACCCAAGCTGTGGCGTTGTCTCGTCGTTTAAGGGGTTCCCATAGCGCTGAAACCAACGGGAGACCAAACCTCGTCTCGTGTTCGGGAAATGTCTCGACCCTGAGCTAAGTAGTCGAAGACCTCTCTCTCTCTCTCTCTCTCTCTCTCTTCCTCTTCCTCAGTCTCTTTCGCTTCTCGACCCCAAATCACTGGAAAAACTACTCCAAAAATGTCGGGATCCACTCCGGGTTCCTCGAAGTGCCAGAGCTGCATCATGTCACGAGATGCTGACCCATCGTTGGGTCACATACATGCACGGATGGGCAGTAGAGCCTCTTGACAGCTCCCGACTGTTTCACGAAACTCGCAACTTTTTTCTTTCAAGATCGCAACTCACGCGATAGCACGCGGCTGAGTTGAAGCTTCGAACTTTGAATGCTCCGACGGTTTAAGGATGTTGAGTCCCAAATCGCAAATGATGATAAAATTCTGAAAATTTGGTATGTTTTTGTATGAAGTATTTCAGAGTTCGTGTAAAAATTTCACGACAATGAGGAAGCTCGTTATTGAACAATTAACATTCACAAATTAAATGTTGTTTTATGGAAACTGATGTAACTTTGCAATAAGTTTTTTTTTGACGTCTCAATTTTATAACATCTACAATATACTGAAAGCAACGGAAACAAAACGAAGTTTATTGATAAATTTTTTTTTATTTCTTTTAAAAATTGTTCTTAACAAAATGTTAATTTTTTAATAACGAGCTTCCTAATCGTCGTGAAATTTTAACACGACCTCTTAAATACTTCATACAAAAACATACCAAATTTTCAGAATTTTTTTATCATTTTTTATTTCAACCCTTAAGGAGGTTGAAATAATGATGATAGAATTCTGAAAATTTGGTATGTTTTTACATGAAGTATTCAGGAGGTCGTGTAAAAATTTCATGACGATTGAGAAGCTATTTATTGAACAATTAACATTAATATGTTTCATAGGGACTCAACATCCTTAAGGGGTTATACCAGTGTGAACGCTGAAAATTTTGGTGATTTTCGGGAATTTTTTGGAAGAAAAATACTCAATTAAATGTTTCGGCAAATTAAAAATATATTTGGCTACGTTTGACCTATATTACATCATTTTTTCATAGACAAAAATATTACGATCCAAGCGATTTATGCGCTGCCTTCGGAGGCGTAAAAAAAAAAGTTCCTCTACTGCTGACGTGATTCCGGCCGGTTGAGTAACCGAAACCGAAAAAGGAAAAATGTCGCTAAATTGGAAGGTATTTCCTGTACAAGGACGTAGGATTTTCGAAAAATATCAAAATCTAACGAAATGGCGTAGGTATGAAAAAAAAATCTGTTTTCTTGCCTATAAAATAGTCGTTCTTTTCAATGCCAAATCTTCAATTTTCATCCAATCAAAAATATCCTACGTCATTGTAGAGTAAATACATTTTTACAGGATATTCTTGAAAGTATAACATGTCGAAAAAGGCAAAAAAAATCGATTTTTTGAAAGTGTCACCCTGGTATAGTCCCTTCAAGTTCCGAATTTTAATGTTTCGAAATTCAAGATGGGGCCGGGTTGAAATTACGAACTTTAAATCATCAGAACGCTCAAAACTCCGAACGAATACTATCCCGAAAGATCAAAACTTCGAAAATCTGAACACCATCACAATAATTCGGCAATGGACGTTTTAAAAGTTTCAAAATTTTCAATAAAACGACAATTTATTTCGAGATTTTTTTCATTGAGACGAACTTTGACGTCAATTTTAAAATTTGTCTAGATTTTTTACACGAATTTTAAAATTGACTTGACATTTGACTTGAAATCGTGAAATTGATTTGACACGAATTTTAAAATTGACGTCAAATCACGTAGTAATAAAAAAATTCTTTAAATAATTCGTCGATTTATCGAAAACTTTGAAACTTTTAAAACTTCCATATTAAAATTATTTTGGCGATGTTCAGATTTTTGAAGTTTTGGTCTATCGCGTAAAATTCTTTTGGAGTTTTGATGTTTCGAGGTAGTGTTTTTTTCGTAGTTTTGAGCGTTCTGATCATTCAAAGTTAGGAATTTTTTCCGTTCCTCACAAACCGTATTTTCTCATCTCGATAAAAATCTTCGGCATGTACGATAGTGTTCAATTCGTCATTCATTTATTGCTGAACAGTGCACTTCATATCGATAACACAAGTAAACAAAATCGCCAGAAAAGTATGTGTACAAAAGTCGTTCATTCATGTGGTCAATTTGGATAGGCATTGATACGAGGCACCTAGATTATCCTTTTAGACGTCATTTTTTGGGCCACCCTGTACACACAGGGTGTCCCGTTATAAATGGATAATTTTTATGCCGAAATTCAGATTATTTCGGTTACTGTACAGCATTTCTTGGAAGAAGGCAACGGAGCGCTACAGCTACAGCGAAACTTTGAACGCGTTTTTCTCGAAACAGCATTTTTCAAAACGGTGTCCAACTTGGAGGGCAGAGTTTTAAAGCTATCGAGTTGAATTTTTTACACAATATTCTTAACGTCATTGTTTATCGTGCTATGGAAGCTTTTTTTTTTTTTGACATCTTCCTATTTTTTTGTAAAAAAAACTGCCAAAAAATGCTAAAATCGATACTTTTTGTTCAAACCGGCGCCATTTTTGCAAAAAAAAAAAAAGCCTCCATAGCACGAAAGCCAATTATATACCGATCAATAATCTTTTTGTGTTTTTTGTTTCAGATCAAAATTGTGACCCCCAACGTGGACACCACATCCAAGTGCATTTTCTGCAACAATTGTTTCATCATTTTTATAGATATTAATTAATAAATAAATCGATCTTTAAAAAATTGTTTTGTATTCTTCAATACCCAATTAATATACAAAAAAAACCAGACCGATTAGATTATTTTTTCTTTAAAAAAAAAAATCGCGAAAAACAGCGATTTTTCGGGCTGTCACACTGGAAAGCTTCCTTAACATACTTCAATTTTCCGTTGAGAAAAAATCGATTTTTTTTACCACCTGAACATATATATATATATATACATATATACATATATATATATATGTATATATATATATATATATATATATATATATATATATACGTACTCGCGGATTTCACGTTGCGAGAGATATGGGCCTTGGTACCCCCATATTACGAGCAGATATCATGGAGTATCTTTCGTGTGTAGACTCGCAGTGTATCGGCGCGTAACGAAACGAGCGAGTCTTCGAAGGCCATGGAATGAATAAATCGCGAGCGCGCGCGTGGTGAATCCGTTACCGCGTTGAGATATATCGTGGAAAATTCTCCTGCGAATCGGCCAAACAACCGGATGTTCGGGATAGGACACACTGAACGCACTTGGCAACTTGAAAAGATCGCGCGCGGTTGATTTTTCTCGTCGCTTTTATTCGAATCGTCGAAGCGTATTGGGCGCGATTATGGTCGCTTGGCGTTTCGCAAGCGAGATAACGAGCGGAATAAACAATAATTATCGTATTAATGTTTCGAAATTGTCGGGTTTGTCGGTAGATGGGTTTCTTCAGGCGGTGCTTAAACTGGCAGGATTAGAATTCGAGGCTGAGATGATATCTCAGAATGTTCGACGTTTGTGTGTGTGATATTCGAGTAACAATGCAAGTGTCTTTATGGGTCTGTTCTATAGCTTGGAGCACAAATAACCGGTGGATTTCGAATATTTTTTTCCGACGAGAGTACTAGGACGAGGGGGTCGGGATTTTACACAAAATTGAGACATAGTCTTGACGAATTTGAGTTTTTTTGTCGTTGAAAAATATTGATAAACAATGGAGTTATTATTATTTGAACAAGGCGCTGCCACTGTTGAATAGCCTCGAATGAAAAACTAAAAAAACGTACTTTTAGTGTAAATAAATGTTGTTTACAAGAATAGCTATAGTGACAATATTAATAAGATGATAACAATACATTGTAAATGTGTAAAAAAAAATTAATGAGCTTATGAATGTTTGCATTCATACGAAAAAAGGTCGTTATTCAACATTTTTTTTTCTGACGATAGAACTCCGATAACGAGATCGGAATTTTATGCACTAGTAATACGTAGTCTTGGAAAGTTCGAGTTTTTTTTCCATCGAAAAAAATTGATAAACTGATAAACGGAAAATTGATAAATGGAGTTACTATTGTTTGCACAAAGTGCAGCCGCTGCTGCATGGCCAATCGGTGTAGGTGGTAACCAGCGACTAGAGTGATGTCGAATTTAAAATTTAACAATTTACTTTTAGTAGAAATAAATGTTATTTTCAAAAATAGTAATAATAATAATAATAATAATAATAATAAGGTGGTAACAGCAAATTATAACTATGTTAAAAAATAATGAAAATAAAAATGAATGTCTTATAAACATACGAAAAAAAGTAAGGTCGACATTCAATATTGTTTTCTGATGAGAGTATTGGGATGACGGATCGGAATTTTACACGCTATTAATACTCAGTCTTGCCAAGTTTGTTTTTGTTTTCATTGAAAAAAGTTGATGAACAATGGAGTTATTATTATTTTCATAAAGTGCCGCCCCTGCTGCATGGCCAGTTGATGTAGATGACTCTGTCCACTGGGCTGATCTGACAAGAAAAATAAAAAGATGTACTTTTAGTATAATAATTGAACTTTCGTATGACCGAATACTTACTCGGAATTTTGAAAAGTCCGACAATGGCATACTGTAGAAAGGGGGTTCGATTTTCGACGAAAAAAACGACTATAATCATTTTTTATTAACAATTTTTTTATTACCAGCAAACCTAAAAACGTGTGAAAAAAAATGGTTTCGTGGCACCAACTTTTCCTAGTTCTCGAGTTTCCAGCGACGGGCCCTTCGAGACCGTGAAATATTTTCTTGTCCAGAAAAGTTGTCAAGCCTCGTGCGGCGCGGGAAGGCCTCGTCGTCCGGAACGTGTTCTCCGGCTCAGCTCTTTTGATAGTTCAACGGGTGGCGCACTTGCTCCTACGGCATGGGGTCGGTAAAAATGTTGAGCGCAGCCCCCGGAGGCGTTTTTTTTCAGCTCTCCCGCCTCCTCGTCGTCAAATTGCTTCGCCGAGTGTTCGTAGGAGAGAGCGAGACGGAGAGAGATCGCTCTCGCACGCTAAGTGCGGGCCTGGCTATATATTGATAATTTTTTTTATTTCTCGTTTTTATATATTTTTAAATATAAATAGG
The DNA here is from genome assembly GCA_951751655.1 of Ophion costatus. Classification (NCBI taxonomy): domain Eukaryota; kingdom Metazoa; phylum Arthropoda; class Insecta; order Hymenoptera; family Ichneumonidae; genus Ophion; species Ophion costatus. The sequence goes on along the minus strand of OX632360.1, from coordinate 5,732,582 downwards.
AGATATTACGATATCTCCGGTCCCTAATTCTGACCACTCAGCCTTTATATTTTACTGAAGATAAGACTTGTTTCAAGAGTGGTAAAAATCGAAATTCGCCCCTTAAAGGCGTGAAACATGGGTTTTAAAGTTTGTATGAAGAAACATATTTTTTGTCAGATTTACTTGAAACTTGGCATAAATACTCTATATAACAAATAAATGAACACGTATTTCAGCATTTCCTAAAACTCGATCGTTAATGGGTTTAACGGGGAGTGTAAACGTTTGTATTAGACAGCATATTTTTGTTGTCGGATTTACTTTAAACTTGGCATAAATACACTAAAATACAAATAATTGAGCACGTATTTCAGCAATTTCCAAAATTTGACCTTAAATGGTTAAACGGAGGTGTTAAAGTTTGTTGTAACATTTTTCGTTAGATTCACCTGAAACTTTGCAGAAATACTCGAGAATACAAATAACTGAACACGTATTTCAGCATTTCCTAAAATTCAACCCTTGAGAGGGTTAAACAGGGGTGTTGAAGTTTCTATGAGAAAACATATTTTTTTGTCAGATTTACTTGAAACTTGGCATAAATACTCTAGAATACAGATAATGGGATACGTATTTCAGCATTTCCTAAAATGCGTCCCTTAAGAGGGCTAAGAGTTGAAGTTTCTATGAGAAAACATATTTTTTTGTCAGATTTACTTGAAACTTGGCATAAATACTCTAGAATACAGATAATGGGATACTTATTTCAGCATTTCCTAAAATTCGTCCCTTAAGAGGGTTAAACGGGGGTGTTGAAGTTTGTATGAAAAAAATTTTTTTTTTCAGATTTACTCAAAACTTGCCAGACATACTCTACAATACAAATAACTGAACACGTATTTCAGCATTTCCTAATATTCGATCCTTAAGGAGGTTGAACGGGGGTGTTAACGTTTGTATACGGAAAGATTTTTTTTGTCAAATTTACTTGAAACTTGGCATAAATACACTAAAATACAAGTAATTGAACACGTATTTCAGCAATTCCCAAATTTTTTACCTTTAAGGGGGTTAACCGGTGGTGTTAACGTTTGTATGAAAAAAAAAATATTTTTTTGACCAGATTTACTTTAAACTCACCAAATTTATTTTATATATAACACTATATGTTTTCCTCGCTGTTCGGTGCGTGTAGATAGTCAAGTAGTACTTTCAACCCCTTAACCGTGTTTGTTTGGGTTGGCATTAATATACCAAACAAATACATATTTAATTATTTGTATTGGAGTATATTTAGGTATACCAAGTTTCAAGCAAATCTGACCAAAAAATATGTTGTCTCGTATAAACTTTAACGACCCGATTCAGCCCCTTAAGGGTCGAATTTCGATTTTTACCACGCTGGAAAAAAGACTTATTTTAGGTCAAATATGAAGACTGCGTGGTCAGAATTAGGGGCCACAGATATCGTAATACTGCCTATAAATAAATAAATTTTATTGATCGAAACACTGATCGAAAAAGAACCTAGAAGAAAATCGGATCTATGGGACGAGCCCAAAAACTTTTGTCCAACACAATCGCGTTGATAAGATCAGTAAAAAAAACGGCGCCAGAATGAAAAAAGAATTCAAGAATTCACGATCTCGGTGCCATTCACAACGAAAAGAAATTATTCATTCCGAGCGCGGGTTTCTAGAGCCATGCTACCGGAAATTATCTTCATGGTCATATTCAGTTGTAAACTCGATTGTACCCGTGTGATCTTGGACGTATACGTATATGTATATATATATATATATATACACTTATATATATATATATAAGTATGTCATTGCGTACATTACATATCTGGACTCGCTTCCATCAAAGCGTCCATGTGTGCTCAGAAAAAGTGCGGGAGTTACGAGTCACTCAGAAAAACGTCATTGGGCCTCATTGCGTTTTTTGTTCAGCTCACCCATTATTCTTGTTCCGCGTGATTTTTCCAGCTCGCTGTTCAATATGTTGACTATACCGGAATAAAATAGAACGTAATGAAAACGGGGCAGATGAAGAAACAAAATCGAGGAAAGAAATGGAATGGAAATATAATTTGGCAAACGACGGAACTGGAGGTTGAAATTTGTCTCTTTTTAGGGATGACTGTGACGGGCCGAAAAAGGTCGTTATCCAATTTTTTGTTCCCTAGATTATTTATTTGGGATTTGGAAAAAAGGCTGTTAATAAGCATACATTGAATTTATTTCCTGTTAATTAGTATTTTGAAAAATTAAAATCTAACAACGCTATTGAGGTATAATACAAATTTAATGTCTGTACGCAGTCAATTTTCGAGAAAAAAAATCACAAAATTGGGGAGGGGTTCGAATAAAAAAGTGTCATTTTGGTGAAATTTTTACTTACATTTGAGGGCTTAAGAATTACTCAATTTTGAAAATTAAAGAAACGGCTACGTACAACGATAGTAACTACGTAATTACGAAAATGTTTGATTATTCTAAATCGAAAATCGGGCAATCATAGCTAGATTTATGATTCCAGCCAGGTCCAGAAAAGTCGTTTCGAGAAAAACGCGATTGAACGTTTGAAAACACGTAAATCGTTGTGCTACTTGTTCTCACAAAATCTCCCGTAACTTGATCAATTTATTATATTTTAACTTGAATGTTTTTTCACATTTTCTTCCATATGAATGCTTTGAGAAATTATAAAAAAAATCGATGTGCTACTTGTTCTCACTAAATCTTCCGTAACTTGATCAATTTATTATATTTTAACTTGAATGTTTTTTCACATTTTCTTCCATATGAATGCTTTGAGAAACTTTTTAAAAAATCGATGTTTACCCATCACAGTGTAGTTTCATCCTAAATCGACCTTATGAATGATAAATGTGAAGAAAAAACCATTTTGTTAAGTGTAAATTACACAAATGTAATTTTTTGTTTACCAGATACGGAATTTTAGTCAATTATTGAGGATGGACACTAATAAGTTTGAGATTCAAGTTTTCAAAATTGTTTTTCGTGCTAAAGAAAGTTTATAAAAACATTAAAATTATATATAATTATATATATTATATAAAAACATAATTTCTCTTCTACGTCTGTGAATATACACATATATATATAATTTTAATGTTTTCATATAATTTCTCTTCTACGTGTGTGAATATATATATATATTTATGCTTTGAAGATATATTATGTACACAACTTATAGCTCATCCTGTATACTATTGTGTTGGTTGGTCCTGATAAAATCTCAATTTTATAACTTTAATTGTATCTCCAATATATATATATATATATAAATTTACGTCTATTCATTCGTGCTCCTCGTAATCCTGCCTACGAGCTGAAATGACAAAACCAGTAGATCAACGGATTGAACTGATCATGCTACGTCTTTACGTTTCATTTGCAACGGACTTCCATCTGAATTTGCAACAACAACAATTATGTCCAGCTGTTTAGTATTCTCCCGCACAAAACCTTTATACGATATTAAAAAAATAAAAAATAAAATATGAAATTCTTCTCTATTCAAACAAACCCAGTCACAAATATATTTCAAGCCAAAAAAAATGTCTATATATCTCGAACTCGGCGTTAGTACAAGTAGCAAAATGTATATATCTGTCCCTCGAAAATTTCGTGGGGGCGATTGGGAAAGGATGGAAAAGGGAGAGAAAGGAACCAACAGTCACGGCTTCTATAACGGATTGGGTGGAAGGGGGAGGGGGACGAGGACAGGTAGATATAAAAAAGAGCTGGTTAGAAATTTGAGATACAGCGCAGGTGTAATGTTATTAGAGAGGGGGCAGGGGGGAGAGAGGGGAATGAGACCCGGGGACATGGACCCTTTTGCAGTGGGGGAAAAAAAAAGAAAAACTTGGGAAGACCCCTCTCTCTCTCTCTCTCTATTTCGTTGACTGACAGGAGGGACAGCACAATAGCGCACCTTGCGAATCGTCTGCTCTTTTTCTCGCGGTACACAGGTGAATGGGGAAAATTTCGTAGGGGACAATGGGATGAAATAACGAGTCGGAGGTTGCACTCTATTGTCCACGAAATGTATATCCAAGAGAGGGGAGAGAGAGAGAGAAAGAGAGAGAGAGAGGCAGGTACACAGACAAATAGAGAGCGAGGGGGGAGGAGGTCGAAAAATACAGTCGAAAGTGAGAGAGACAGCGGAAAAGTGCACCCAGAAGAGGAAGAATAGGAAAAAGAGGGGCCTCGAGTTCCATTGTCACTTTCGAGACGGGGTAAACGATACTTTTGACTTTCGAATTTTTCCACCGCGCGGTATAAAATTTCCAAATATTAAAATTTCCTTATTTTCAGATCGCCCACTGAAATTTCTCGACGATCTCTGGAAATATATGGTATTCATACTTTCCCTTTTGTCCGTCTCGGATAATGGCGTCATTTGGACGCAAGATACAAATACAATTTTCATGGCGACAAAAGCGTGTAAATTGACGCTGCGAGAGGAAAAAATCGAGGGAGAGATAGATCCTGTGGAAGTTCGAAGACGATAGAATTTCGGTACTTGTTATGGAAATATGTGGTTAGGGTGAATGTAAGATGACGACGAAGTTTGCGTCTTTGGAATGCAACGGAGTTTTTTTCTTCTATTTTTGTTATTGTTATTATTATCGTCATCATCACCGAATATGTATATGTGTGTGGGTGTATTTATTGAATACATAAAATTGGATATATTATATTGAATGAAACCTTTTCTTCGTTTTATTTATTTATTTATTTATCGTTTTATTTATTTGTAAATAAAACAGATTGGAAATTCAACTTTAAAAAGATGTGTTGAATTTTATTTAATTGAAAAAAGTTATTTCTGTTATTGTTATTATTATCGTTATCATCGCCGAATATGTGTGTATTTGTATCTATTGAATATATAAAATTGGTCATTATATTAAATTCCACCAAATTTAATATTTTTATTTACTTTTAAATAAAATATATTTGCCATTCAACTTTAAAAAGATGTGTTGAATTTTATTTAATTGAAAAAAGAAATTTTATCAATAATTAAAATTCAACATAAATCATTAAAAATTATACAAAATATATTATATTAAAATAAATGTAGACGAACAAAAAGTATATTACAAACGAAAAAATAAAGATTTTCATCAGAAGTTAATTATAGTAGTAGTGGTATTTTATTCCCTGTGTACCCTTTTTAAGGGTGTTTACATAAATACGCTTTCCTTTTCATTTACACAAATTATTTTACATTGGTTTTCTCATATCCATTCTAGTTGCTAATTTCTCAAATCGATTAATGTAATTGCATATTTACTTTGCCGATTGCATTTTCAGTTGCACTTCTATTGTTCGATCAATTACTAGCCTCCTGCTATTTTTCAACCATTTACTTTTCCCCTAACTTCCGTACACTCGCAAATATGTCTCAAATTTTCAATTTGCCTGTTCGCTTATTCAACATTTGGCACCTAAATATCCTTTTGCCCATTTTTCCCGAAATTTCCACATCTTATTTATGCATGTGTATATCTGTTTCCCTATGTTTATATTCCTTGCACTATGTTGATGAGTCGATCTGCTCTAATCGTATCGAATTTATTGTTCAATTAAAATTTTTATGCCTCTTTTCATTTTTCTTTCGAGCTCCATTACATTTCGATTCCATACGGCTCGCCAGACCCTCACCCACGCTTTCCATTCCTTCTTTTATTTATTTTCCCCATTTTTATGGGTTACCATTTATAATTGCTCTTACTTCCTCCCTTAGGCATTTTTGGGTAACTTACCCTCCCCCATTCGTTATTTCGAGTAGAAGTTAATAATTATAAAGTTAATCACAATAATAATAATATGTCTAAAATGCCAAACAATATGTATATGAATTTATACGAATGAAATTTATATGAATATAATTTTTATATATCTAAGTCAATACTGATATACATTATTACATGCATATCAGTGTTTAAATAAATTTAATAACACATATTTATTATTTTGATTATTTATCAATTTATTTAAATTAATTAAATGATTTATTAACTTATTACAGAATATGCAGTATTGACTATTGAAGACTATGTATTATTATATTCATTTTTAAAATATAATGTATATACCCACATAGTATATAAGTCAATACTGATATACATTATTGTAAAAAGCAACCTCGTTTTTATCATTGTTATTATTTATTTGTTTATTATTATGACTATAAGTTTCTAATGAAAATCTTAATTTCTTTATATCGTAATTCATTTTTCGTCTGTCTATTATTATGCTTATTTTGATGATTATAAACAGGTAGCCAAACGTAGATTGTCAATTTGTCCTTGTTCTTTCAATGGCTCACAATTCCATTATGAAACTGGTACACAGTCGACACACGAGCGGTCTGTTCATACACACGAGCTCACGTATAAAATAGATTAGTAAATTGATAGTTTTTATTGTGGATCCTTCGTATTATTGTATACGTTACTTGTACGAGCGTGAACAATTTGCATTCTACGACGCACGTCATCACATATGGGGCGTTCGAGGCTGAATCGTTGACGGAACGTCGTCATGATCGTCGTTGAATCCGCACATACCTACGTGTATGGATATTGCGGAGTGTGTCATGATCGTTATTCGTAAATGGACAATTAAGGAGGATAAGAACAATCGCGATAATTATTCTGGAAAAAGCGGAATTTATGGGGCATCGATGGAACAAAAGAAATTGCAAAATATTTTTGAAAACGCGCAGTGCTTTAATTTATGAAAAAATATATGAAAAAATAATGTAAATAAAGTATACCGAGACTGGTGGATGGTGATAGTTGAAAACCCGAAAGGGTATCAGGAATGAAATAAATGATCGTGAGTGATTTATTTAAGGCCTTGGGCCACAGTAACGGGTATAAAAGCATGTGCGAATTTAACAATTTTTTTCATATGAAAAAGTGATTCACTCATAAAATTAATTACACATCTATTTAGTACGAATATCAAGCTGATTAAATTTTTTTTTTCGATGTACGAAATGGCCGATTAATAATATTTTCTTTTGTGGCGCTCCGCGGCGTGACATTTAGCATCCACAGTTTTTACCTAGAACAAAAAAAACATTCTCGTCAATATACATTAGAATACTTTTTCATACGAAAAAAAATTGTTAAATTCGCACATGATTTTATACCCATTACTGTGGCTCAAGGCCTTAATGGAGATAATGAAGATGGGGGGAGAAAGATTGCTGAAGAAATGCCTCAAAGAGGAGGCGAGAGGAGTGCTGAATGGGAACCCAACAAAATGGGGAGGGAAAGTAAAAAATGGAATGGGGAAAGTAGAAGAGGGAAAATTTGGAGAGTGATAGGTGACGACGATAGAGAAAAAATGGAAAGAATAATAAAGAAAAAAAGGATATGAAAATAAAAGTCGACTAAGAAATCCAACGCGATTGGAAAAAAGTAGAAAAATCGACGTATTGCTCTCACTACAAAAGCAGGAAGAATAGTATAGATCCAGAAAAGTATTGGGAGGATTTGAATATAACAGGAGAAACAAAAGAAAATTGGGGGAAATTAAGGCGTGGAAATGTGGGGAAAGAAGAAAATAAAGGGTAGAGTAATAACACGTGCAGGGTTTATGAAAAAGCAAGTAGCAAAACTACTACTTAAATATATGTAGGTACGTGCAAAAAAGCCAAGGACCAAGTTAAAAAGGAAATAGTAAACATGGAAAATGGTTAAGAGACGAGGAGGGGGAAAAAATCAATAGGAAGTCAATACAGATCACTAATCAATACATATGGTGCTGAAAAAGGAACCTGTGACCGAACTGTGTATATTTATTAAGGAGGAAAAAGACGGTGCCACACCTTCGCCATTTTTCAAGATTAATAAATAAAAATAAATACCATGTAACAGCCAAACGTAGTAATAAAACATACCCTAAGTCTCAAAAATGGGAAAACATTTTTCTTTTAAAAAAAATCATGAAAATGGGCCATTTTTGCCTCGCCTAAAGGTATCGCCCCCTTGAACAAATCGAGAAACTGATTGGCAAGATTGTAACCGAGAAAACGAATGCGAGAGGGAAAAAAAACAAAAGGAAAAAACAATAGAGTATAAGTTTAGAAGTACGAAAATATTCTGAGACGAAACATATACGTAGCGGGATCCCTCTGTGTTTACACAAAAGATTATTTTTGATATATTTTATTCATATTTATTTATTTCCTAAGTTTCAATTATTTATTTCCAAATGTTGATTTATTAGTAGTAGTTTTATTATTCTAGGCATACACCTTTAGGATAAACACCTAAATTAATCTTAAAACACCTACTAATAAATCAATATTTGGAAATAAATAATAATTTATTTCCAAATATTGATTAATTGGTAGTAGTTTTATTATTATAAGTATACACCTTCAGGGTGTTTACCTTAAAGATGTACACCTAAAACAATAAGACTACTACTAATAAATCAACATTTCGAAATAAATAAATCGAAACTCAGGAAACAAATAAATATGAACAAAATATTTCAAAAATAAAAACTATTTCGAAATAAATAATTATTTATTTCCAAATATTGATTTATTAGTAGTAGTTTTATTATTACAAGTATACACCGTCAGGGTGTTACCCTAAAGGTGTACACCTAAAACAATAAAACTACTACTAATAAATCAACATTTGGAAATAAATAAATCGAAACTCAGGAAATAAATAAATATGAACAAAATATATCAAAAATAAAAACTATTTCGAAATAAATAATGATTTATTTCCAAATATTGGTTTATTAGTAATAGTTTTATTATTGTAGGTATAAACCTTTATGGTGTTTACCCTAAAGGTAAAAGTACAATAAAACTACTACTAACAAATCAATATTTGGGTAAACACCCTGAAGGTTTATACCTACAATAATAAAACTACTACTAGCAAATCAACATTTGAAAATAAATAATCGAATCAAGGAAATAAATAATTACGAATAAAATATATCAAAAATTTGAAAAAAGGCTCGAGGATGGCAAACCAATCGATTCAGCCTGAAAGGCCTCGTACTCGAGTTTCTCGGATAGACGTGTCTCGTAAATGCAGCAATAGAGCAATACCGGCAATGACGATGCAATCGCGAGGCCACCATAGCGATTTTTTCAATGCTCGACTGACTTCCTCGTCACGGAAAACGAGAAGAATACAACAAAAAAAAAGGAAGAAGGGATTGGAACGAAAAATAAAATAGTGCAAGACGTTAAATTCCGGCTGATCTGGAGAGATATTGGGACAGTGCGGGCGCTCACTCGTGAAGATTGTGAAAATCTTACGCGGCATACTCGCCCGTTCATTCATTTTCCGAGCCGTGGCAAAAACCGCGAGCAATATCGTACTATCGTAACGCCGCGTTATCCAACAATCCTGGAATTGTCCAACGTGGTTATTTTTCGCAATTTTTTTTCTCATTCTCGCCTAAAATGAAGCGCGAGTATACGGCGGGATTCATTCTGAATCGTTAGTTGTTCAACGTGGGGGACCTCGAGATCGAGACTGCACGATTAGATCTATAGTTACCATTGTTCGCGAGACGCAGCACAGAAAAGATTGAGCCGTTATGTGAGAATTTAAACCGACCACGGAGTTTCTTCATCGCGAAGCTCCTGTACACACATCGCAATTTATTAAGGGGGAGATATCTTAGGCGAGGATATTCTTTGTCGATTTTCATGATTTTTTTTAACGGGGAAATGTACCTTTGTGAGGGAAAAATCAAGGGTCGTTTTTGACAATTTATTTCAGAAAAACAAAATACTTTTAAATTCGGTTATTATACATGTTGGTACAAGTCTTAAAGTAAAAGAATTTTTTTTTAATATTATTTTGAAACAAAATGGCTTTAACGCGTTACCCCCACTTGTAGCGCAAAAAAAAGGCCTTGTTCATGATTTTTTTTAAAGAAAACTACAAAACTTTTTTAATCGATCAATATACCATCTTAAAGAACACATCTTGAAGAACTTTCAGTAATTTTTTTATTGAAAAATATTACATTGTTTAGTGGCAAATGGCCGTCAATGAAATAATGTTTTTATATACACGGTTTGCGGTGACCAACATTGCGGCGAAGTGGATCATCTGAAAAAAAAATGCGGATGGATTTAGTTAAATATAAGTATAAACTAGTCTTTAATCGAAGGATTTTAAAAAATATTCATTTTTCACAAAATGGCGGACAGTCAAAGTTAATGGTTCGATTTTAACGAAAAAAACGGCCGTTTTTTGGCTATAAAACGGCCATTTTTTTTCGAAAAAAAAAATCGAACGATTAAAGACTACATTTTTATGTATTAAATAAGCCTGCAAAATTTCAAGAAGATCGGTTCATTAGTTTTCGAGTAATCTTGGTCACCGACTTCAGAAATGTCATTTTGAGAAAAACGCGTTTAAAGTTTCAATTTCAGTTCTTCAATTCACGGATTCTGCTCTTTTAACGCTCATATCGCAGTCAATTTTGTTCGGATTGACTTGAAATTTTCAGGACATATTCTCAGATACTTATTCTTCAAAAAAATGCCATTAAAAAAAATCGATTTTTTCAAAATCGCAGGTGGGGGTAACCCCTTAAACGCGTTTTTCTCGAAACTATGTTTTTAGATACGGGCGTGTGTAGCGCCGCGAGTTTTCAATCGATTGACTTGAAACTTTAAGTGTAGCTCTTTGACAACATTTTCCAGTCCAGTACGTAGGATCTTTTGGATAAGTGGAAATTTTAAAATTTTATGGTCGATATTCGACTGATTTTTTTACGATTTTTTTCTTCATATTAACGCCATTTTTTTTTAAATCGATATTTTGAAAAATCCCTCCGTACTGGACTAGTTTTTCATATCTACTTTCAAAATATTTTTCGTTTTTTGTTCTAGCTTGAAAATTATGACCTGTGCGAATACACCCGTAGAAGACTATGAAAAAAAGGTGTTTTCTTTCATCGAGTACTGCGCGACTATTTTGGTTCAAAATAATTTTGTTTTAATTCTTCTTCTTTAAGACTTGTACTAACAAGTATAAAAAACCGAATTTAAAAATATTGTTTTCTTTTTTAAAAATAAATTGTCAAAAATGACCCTTGAATTTGCCCTCACAAGGGTAAGTTCTCCATTAAGGTAAGATTTCGTCACCACTTTTTGGGACTCAGGGGGAGATCAATTGATACTTTTTACTATTCCATGGTATTTTTTTATTTCAATAATATTTAAAAATGGTGGAGGTGTGGTGCTGTTTTCCAAACTGCATTTTCAAAACTGGCGTGCCGTCTAGCTATGAAACTAATTCACCGATTCTGATGAATTTTGATAGCAATTTTAGTAAGTTCATTGTCTAAAACATGAACCTAAATATTTTTGAAAATAAAGAAAAAACGTATTTTTTATTGCCAATTGTAGCCATTTTTTTCGGAAAATTGCATCTTTTTGTTTCAACGCGTACCATTTCATCAATTTTCAACATTTCTCACTTTTTCTTGGTTCATATTCTGCATATGAGTATGAACGAAAAAAAAAATCTTTGTTGGTCTTCCTTCGTATTAGTCCCGCCGACGCTACGTATCACGCCGTCTGACAACATCTACCGCAACTCGTTCAGAAGGCCGTGCCATAACTGCACCGTTTTAAAAGACTAAAAAAAAAATGAATACCATGTAATAGCCAAAAGTAGTAATAAAACATACGCCAAGTCTCAAAAATGCCAAAGAAATGTTGCCTTAAAAAAAAATCACAAAAATTACCTTTTTTCCTCGCCTAAAGGCCGCCTTTTATAAAAATAAAAATGCTAATAGAAACCGAGTTACGTGACAAATTGCGCCAGTGCATCGTAATTTTTCTTGATAAATGAAAATGCCCTGGTGAGTCCGAACGTGGCTCTTAATAAATAAATAAATTAAGAATCGATATATACTTCAGTTTTAATTAAATTAACCATCATCCGATTATCTGCAAACCATTTTATTTTTAATTATATTACATTATGCTATTTCATTAAAAATACATTGAAAATTTACTTTTTCGAAAGCTTTCCGACTATCAAACTCCGGCGAACACACAAAATTATCCCACAATCTGATAAAGCCTTACTTATTCACAAATGTATTAAAAAAATTAATAATTTCCGTTAATTACAATTACTTCATTTAAAAGAATGATTAAAAATCACTTTTTAAACTAAATAAATATCATGATTTATAATTACTTTACTTAAAGATTACATTTTTTTGGTGATTGTATTTTACTTTATATATATATATATATATATAAAGTAAAATACCGATTACATTTTTTTGATGCTAAGATAATTGATTTGATTACAAAGTTGATTACATTTTGATTACATTTGATTACATTTGATTACATTTGATTGTAACCTTGATTGCAATGAAAAATGGTAATTTGTAATTTGTAATTTACAAATTGTAATTTGATTACATTTGATTTGGTTAAAAAGAGATTTGATTACAAAGATTACGTTTTTTTGATTATTGTATTCTACTTTATATATATATATATATGAAGTAAAATACAATCATGAAAAAAATGTAATCTTTGAATAAAATAATTTCAAATCATTATACTTATATATATATATATATATATATATATATTACACTCAATTGCTTGAATGAATGATCCCACAGAAGAAAAATAAAAATACATCTGACATTTCAAATGATATCCTCGTGAGATCCTAAAGATAGTGAATTCGCGTTGTTGCTGGGACGCCTCGTTAAGATTATCCCGTGGAATATCGCCGAGAGACGGATACGCTCGTATAATAATGTCTGGAAGAGGCTTGCTCGTAGCAGATCTTAATGGATTATGCGCGTTTGATTCGGCGTGTCTCATTCGCGCACCGTCACCGGGACGAGACGGGAAAAAAAAATAAAATAAAAAAATAGAAAAGAACACGAGCATGGAAAAACATAGACGAGTATCCACAAGGGGCTTAGCCGGGACATTAACAACGCGTGTGTATATACTCGTTGCAGATCGATCCTTCTTTTTTTTCCCACGTAACAACTCCGCGTATGTACACCTCGTGTCCTGTTCACCCATTTCTGAAGGACCTTAGCCAAGCATGACCGGGGCACGGTACAGCGCCAGTGCGAGTACAGTACGTTGATTTTTTTCTCTTCGTACACTAATATCCACACACGGGGAAAGGACATTTCGAGTCTGCCAGCACATCCGGCTGTTTCGAGGACAGTGCGTAAATTTGCATCAAACGTATCGTTGACTTGCGGGACATGCCGAATCCTTGAAACGACCGTTGTATGAATATACTCACGTATATCCGGAGGTGATTTTGAGGACATTGGGGTTTACGTAACGTTGAGTATGGGGACATTTGGCTACTTTGAGGACGGTCCGCGAAATCGAATGTCTTCATAATCACCTTTCGACACGTATTGCAACAATGAAATTCGCTTTCCCATTGTTCGCGGTATCACGTACCCCATAATTCCGCGCCCATACGTCAATCGCGCAATCCCACGTGAGTTTCGATGAAAATTATTGCGAAAGGCGACGAAAAAAAAAAAAAACGGAACCGTCTCACGACTAAAATCAGTTTTATTCGTTTTTGCGAGTACCTACACGCACACCCACCCACACAGCAATGAATCATTCAACTCCCCCCCCACCCCCCCAATTCGGCCAACTTACTGCCATTATCGTAGAATATCCCGAGTATTTTTGGGAGCGAAAACTTTCAATGATTTTTAATGTGCCCGCACGCACGATCGGCGAAAGTTCAGAGAAATTTGACTGTGACAACGCGACGTCAGTTCGAATTTCGCACATACCGATAGCGTTATCGCAAATACACGAACGAACCCGCCAGCTGACCGTGCGATATTTCTGTTTATTTATACGACTGTATCTTTTGTTTGTTCATGCGGTATTGTCATGTACACGGTGGGCAAAAAAAAACGTATTTGTGCACGTCGTCTTTTTCAAATTATCCTACGAAAAAGATCAAATGCTTTATCGAATTCCTGTGTTCGATAGCTTATCCCAAATACACATGGTGTTCGTTTTCAAAAATCTTCGGACAACACGAACAAGCAAATGAAGCCTAATCAACAACAATTTCGCGTGGGATGTGCAAATACTTGTTTTACCCAGCGTACGTATATTTTGCTTTCTTTTATTTTCTGAATAGTGTAGACACTTTTTCAAAAGGCACAGGACGGTGGGAAGATATGAATGTCACTTTGCAAAAATGTATAGATTTTAATTAATTTGATTTTTCGAATTTTTATCAATTTTACGAATTTAGTGATTTTAATATATATGTTTCCGAATTTTTACAATTTTTTACAAATTTTATGATTTTTTTCCCTACTTTGACAAATTTGACTGATTTGTTCACTTTAAAATCGGAGTAGTGAGATTTGTACTCCTTGTATACCCTTTTTAAAGGTGTTTCCATAAACGGCATTCTCATTCACATCAATTTCAATTTTTTTTGCTCAGTCTTATTTACTCCTCATTCACATGAATTTATGAATTTTTATATATTTATTTTCGTAATTTTCATAAATTTGGCTACTATATATTTATTTCCGTGATTTTTTAAACTTCTACAAACTCATTTCCTAATTTTACTCATTCTACCAATTTATTCATTTTAATACATTGATTTCCAAAATGTTTACAAATGCATCAAATTCAATTCCCCATTCCCCAGTTTAAAAAAATATTTTTACAATATAATTTCTCCACGTTTTTGCCATTTCAACTTATGAATCGGAAACACCCTGAATCTATATATTTATATATGCAGACTTGTTATATTTGCAGCTATGCACATTTATATTTACAATTGTGTATCTGTGTGTATATATATATGTATCTGTGTATCTGTGTATATATATATATATATATATTTGAATATATACACATATAATGAAAAATGAATTGTATACGACTACGAAGGTTCGAGCTCAAAGTGACAACGTTCGCGTAAGGGGAGCCGGATGCGATAAGTCCTTATCACGTGGTGCAAACTAGAGCCCACACACAGTCACGACACGAAACGCTTGAGCTTCACCTTCCTCCTTGCTCCTCGCTTATCTTATTACCGCGGTCCCACCCGTTATACCTGACCAACCGGACGCCATATACGCGTGTATGATTTGTTTTACTCCGAATATTTATATCCGGAGCTTTCGTGGAAAAATTGTCTGACCACGATAATAATAACGAGATAAGGAGAAGTTTTCAATGAAAAATGAAATTTATAAATAAAAATTTGTTCACACAGTCAAGCTTTTCGCGATTTTGCGCATCAAATTATTTATCAGTAGTCATTTGCAAAAAAAAAGGGAGTAGTTCTGAAAAAGACGTACCTCTGATTAATTTGGAATTTCGTGTACCCATGTATTTTGACCCACTGATTACGAATATGATAGTGCGAGAACTCGTGAATTTGTTTTTCAAACACAAAACACAAAACACAAAAACGCATTGTTTTAAAGTTTTTCAACTTTATTTGAATAAATGTTGATCTTAGAGAAAAATGTTTTTTACAAAACTTGTAGCCTATAAAAATATTGATCTTTTATGTCCAATGCAGTTTATGTCTAAAACCATTATTTTCCGAGAAAAATGGTATAATACTCCAATGAGTACATCTTTCAAAACTCCATTAGTTTCGATATTATCTACTTACTCACTTTAACGCGGGAAGGTTGGAGTTTGTTTGGGTTTGTTTGTTGTATTGTGTGTATGGGTTTGTTTGTTGTGTTGTGAGTTGTTTGAGTTTGTTTGTTGTGTCGTGAGATGTTTAGGTTCGTGTGTTGTATTGTGCGTTGTTTGGGTTTATTTATTGCGTTGTGTTGTCTGGGTTTGTTTATTGCGTTGTGTATTGTTTGGGTTTATTTGTTTTGTTATGTCTTGCTTGGGTTTATTTGTTTTGTTATGTCTTGCTTGGGTTTGTTTGTTGTATCGTGTGTTGTTTGCGTTTGTTTGTTGTTTGGGTTTGTTTGTTGCATCGTGTGTTATTTGGGTTTGTTTATTGTATCGTGTGTTGTTTGGGTTTGTTTGTTATGTTGTGTGTTCTTTGGATTTGTTTGAGTGTGTTTGTTGTTTTGTGTATTGTTTGGGTTTGCTTGTTGTGTTGTGTGTTGTTTGGGTGTGATTGAATTTGTTTGCTGTATTGTGTGTTGTTCTGGTTTGTTTGTTGTATTGCGCTGTGTTTGGGTTTGTTTGTTGTGTGTTGTTTGTTGCTTAGGTATGCGTATGTGTTAAGGGGGAATATATATTTGTGAGGGCAAAATCAAGGGTCATTTTTGACAATTTATTTAAAAAAAAACAAACCAATATTTTTAAATTCGTTTTTTATATATGTTAGTACAAGTCTTAGGGTAAAAGAATTTTCTAAAAATTATTTTGAAACAAAATAGCGGCGCAGTAGTCGATGAAAGAAAATCCTTTTTTTCATAGTCCTCTACGGGCGTATTCGCACAGGTAATAACTTTCAAGCTAGAACAAAGAACGAAAAATATTTTGAAAGTAGATATAACAAACTAGTAAGTACGTAGGGGTTTTTCAAAATATTGATTTTAAAAAATGGGGTTCAGATGAAAAAAACCTTCGTAAAAAAATCGGTCGAATATAGATCAAAAAATTTTTTATTTTCAACTTATCGAAAAAATCCTACGTACTAGACTAGAAAATGTTGTCAAGAAGCTACAGTTAAAATGTCAAGGCAATTGATTGAAAATCGGTTTCGAGAAAAACGCGTATAAAGATATTTTGTTTCAGCATAATTTTTTTTAAATTAGTTTCTTCCACTCTAAGGCTTGTACTAACGCGTATAAAAAACCGAATTTTAAAATATTGTTTTATTTTCCGTAAATAAATTGTCAAAAATTACCCTTGACTTTGCCCTCACAAAGGTATATTCCTCCTTAAAGATCAAACTGAAACCTTTCCGCCGTAAAGTGCATAAGTACGTAATATCGGAACTCATGGAGTTTAGGAAACTGTACTTTTTGGAGCATTGTCCCATTTTTCTCGAAACCGATTGGTTTTAGACAAAACTTGTATGGTACATAAAGGATCAATCTTTTTGCAGACTACAACTTTTGTAGAAAACATTTTTCTCCAAGATCAACATTTATTACAATAAAATAGAAAAGCTTTTTACAAATCAGTTTTTTGTGAATTTTGACCTTCAGAATCAAAATTGCGGGTATTTTAACCAACGTATCCGTGATCAGCGTGTAAAAATACATCGGTACACAAAACTCCTAATTAATCGGAGGTATGTCTTTTTCGGACCTTTATCCGCCAAAAAAAGAATACTATTAAGATAATTATAATATTATTGTTAATATTATCAATCATAATTGTTTTAATATTTAAAATATAATTTGTAAAAAATAAATATTATTGGTACGAAGATATATATTCAGAAGATAAAAAAACATCAAAAACTACATTAATTTGTTTCTTTTTTCATTTTTCATTTATATTCGAGTGCTGTAATCGAGTGGGGCCTTCTCACAACACTTGGCAATCGTACACCCGTTGCATACTCTGTGCTACCGCGAAATATATGATTTTCCTTATTACAGCTTGGGGAGTCGTCTTCGAAAGGAAGTTGCGGTGACTCTGCTGAACAGGGTTCGAGCGAAGGAACAGGACGGGAAAAAAAGAAAAGAATTATTTCATTTTTTTTTCTTCCATTTCGCATCAAAACCTGAATCAGCGTCGGACGAACCGGATCTGCGATGAAAAAATTCGTCGCGACGCGCTTCGAAATCCGATATTATTAAACAATTATTCGTCATCGCAGATGACAAATATTCTCAATATTCAAAAATACCTCCAAAAAGTACTGCCAATACTCCGAAAAAAGAAAATTGTTAAATTTTTTACAACAAGAAGAAACCGTCGCCAAAAATGTTTCAGTCGTTTCGACAGTGAAAAATAAAAGTTTTTTTTCACTTTTTTCACTTTTCTTTTTGGTTTTTTTTTTTGTTTTTTGGTTTTCACTTTCCATTTTCATTTTTTTCATTTTTCATTTTGGTTCTGAGAAAAAATGTTGTGAGAACCAAAAAAAAAAATTGAGGACATACGGGACCAATAATTGTGAAATCGGAGGCTTCGCGTATCGTCTGACGAAACGTGTTTGATGAAATATATTTTTATCGGTAGCGCGATAGGTGAGTTTTCGTAAGGAATTGCGATAACGATTGTTAGACGTTGCTGTGGCGTGGCAAATATTTAAACAGTATATTATTATCGTCTCCGGTTGCGTCCTTGGTGTAGGAATAGTCCGACGGGACTCGACGATATTTTGACGCTATCGGAGCTTAGGGACGATCATAGGTCGGGAGATTGATGGAATATTCCAGAGATACGGCTGGCGACCATTCGGAAGCGTAAAAAGATCGAGAGCCGTGAGACCAGACGGAAAACGACAAGAAAAAAAACTCAACCGACGTGTATTTTAAAAAGCTGAGTCTATTTTGAAAACCAAATCTGTAAAGGAGAAAAAACTTCTCTATATTTCTCCATACGTAGATCACTTGATCGAAGTGCTTCAATAATTTTCGTTAAAAGTTTGTACTGATGGTAAATAAATAGTTTATCGATTATTACATACATTTATAGGACAAATTTACTATAGATAATAAACAACGTAATAATAACAATTGGTCCTAATTATTGTCGTATAATATTTCCCGGAGTCCAATTTATTTATAATAATTGCCGGTGCTAATTATATCATTGCCTTCGTAATCGAACCTAAATTATAGAAAAATATGTTACACTCATTATTGTAAGATTTCGATATTACAAAATAATCGGTATAAATATAATTTTTTATCATAAATATTGCCGGACTTGTGAGTATTATATGATAATTTGGCACTGCTGATTGCAATGTTTATCAGTACCGAATTACCTTGTTATCCATTAGGGCAAATCTCATTTACCGCTAATTTTTTTACGACTAAATAATCCGTGCGTCTCTAAATGTCTTACTGTGTCTCGAAACCCGACGGGAATTCGAATTTTACAGAAAATCCAAAAATGCTTCGAGACTTCGAAAATCATCGATGCTCTCAAAAATTCAAGTAAGAACCGTGCTTCAGCCCTGACGATACATTTTTTCAATCACGAGCAATACACTTTTTATTGCTCAAATATATATATATACACTCATTTATACATATATACATATATATAAGCTTTTACATACATACATACATACATATATATATTTATATATGGGCGGATATGTATATTACACGCCATAATGTTTTTATTTACAATATTTACAATGAATGAACATGTAAAGGGTGTCCTGTTATGAATAGATAATTCTGCAACTGTCGATAGGTCAGAGGTACTATATTCTGAAATTTCAGTTTACTAAAAGCCCCCTCCCCGACATGAAAATCATCTGCTTTTGTTTTTTCGCAAGCCATTGCTACAAATGATAACTTTTTTTATCTATTAAAAAAAAAAATATATACATATTATTATTAAAGTAATAGATATTATTAAAAAATATAAAACTTCATGAACCTTTTGACAATAATAAACCGATTGATATTAAGATGAAAATATCCCCAATTCGATTGTATAAAAGTGTTACTATTCCACAATTAAAACTAACTCCATTTTGATAATAAGTAACTAAACAATATGAAACCAACCCTAACCCATCTCATCCTAATAAAATTCTAATTACATTAGGTCTAATAATGATAAAAATTATAGAAATTACAAATATAATAATTAATATAAAAAACCGTTCTAAATGTTAATCTCCTTTTAAATACTCAATTCTGTAAATAATTACTCCAACAGAAATGATTAAACCTAAACTTATAAATAATAGATTAATTCAATCGAATAAAATAATATATTCAATATATCATAAAAATATAAATAATACACTAATACTAAACTACTACATAAACTAACTAAAGTAAACTAAATAAATACTAATAATAAACAATATAAATAATAAAAATATAAATTATGCATTCAATATATATTAGTTTCACTTAACTCGAGCATTTTTCCTAATTAACGCCCTTTCAAGAGGCCCTGGCATAGAGTCTTACGCAAATTCACAACGCGAGGTTTTCGATCATGCCATTATTGTTCCGTGGCTGCGTTGATGCCGGAGGCTTGAGAGACAAAAAAAAGTCACGAGATACGAATTAATTCGGCACGCCATGTCCAAGCGAGAGCTCGGAGTAAACGCCCGCGCGAGGGGGAGGGGCGCGCCGGGAGGGAGGGAGGGAGGCCTCGTCATCCGACGCGGAGTTAATTAATGACCGACGATCTCTCGGCAAAGAGAACTCGCGGGCGCGAGCAACAGGTCCGCAGACTTGGCAACGTCGCCCTCGGTTAAAATGTAAACAACGCGGCGTGGTACAGCCCCGCGCAAAAGTTTCGGAGGGAGAGGGCGAGAAAGAAAGAGAGAGAGAGAGAGAAACAGAGCAAGAGAGAGGTGGAAGAAGAGAATGAGACAAACTAGAGTGAGAGAGAAATAGAAAAAGAGAAAAACTTTTAGGAGGCGTGTTGTACAGTCTCAATATATTTCGTGAAAATTGCTTAATGACTGAAAATTAATTTAGTTTGTTCATTAAACTTACAATAATTATAAAAAATAACAATACGATGAAAAACATATGATGATGAATTAAGAAAGAGAGAATGAACAAATGAACATTTGTTTATGCCCCAGCATGCTATGGGGCAAAATATAAGTACAGCTAGGAAAAAATTACACAATCATCGGTTTCAGAGCTCGAGCTCGATGTACACGCAGTTGAATGTAAATTCAAATAGTAAAAAATAAATAAAATGGATCGGAACGAACTACGATAAAATATGGAACAATCGTCATAAATTAATAACAATTAACGGAAAGAATAAGAATAAGAAGAGAGCGAGAGGGAGAGAGAGAGAGAGAGGTAGAATGAATGCCCAAGTTTGATCATTTGTCAATAAAAGTATTTAATAAATTGTACTAAAGTCGTTTATAAAAAAAAATGCACGACTTTTATCATTTATCAATAAAATGATTCAATAAATTGTACTGAAGTTGTTGATAAAAAAATCTTCTCACTCATTTATCATTTTTTTAATGTTTACACAAATATGATTACTTCAGAGTAAATTCTTCTACAAAAAAGATCGTAGAGAAAAAAGACGAGAGACAGAGATGGACAGTCCACCGCAAAACTTTCGCTAGTGCTATTCTTTCCGCCAGAATGATTTTTTCTTACATATCCGACTATAAATGAGAGAAAAAGGTTGTCTTGCGATGAAAAGAGAAACAGTTTGTCTGCGCGTTGTATAGGCCTCGGTAAAAGTGTTATGAATTTCATCCCGTTTCAAAATTATTTATGTCTGTGCATCTTATGGCCCGTGTGCTTTTCTATTTTTTCAATTTTTTTTCGACAATGAATTATCTCTTTACAGATATTAAATGAGACTCTACCCTAACCTATCCTTTTCTCTCTCTCTCTCTCTCTCTCTCTTTCTCTCTCTCTCTCTCTCTCTCTCTCTCTCTCTCTCTCTCTCTCTCTCTCTCTCTCTCTCTCTCTCTCTCTCTCTCTCTCTCTCTC